>JARCZZ010039695.1:0-15864 GCA_030323915.1 Brotogeris chrysoptera
AAGGCCGGGTTGGACATAGCCTTGGGTGGCATGGTTTAGTGGGAGGTGTCCCTGCCCATGGCAGGTGGGTTGGAACTAGGTGATCTTAAGGTCCTTTCCAATCCTGACTATTCTATGATTCTATGATTCTGTGATTTGTTGGGTTTGCTTTTTAGTATTGATACATGAATGAGTGGTTAATTTGCGTGCTTTTAAATGCTGATAACCATAATTTTTGTCTCTTCATGCTTTAGTGATAGGTCCATGTCACGGTTCTTCAGCAGGCTTCAGAAGGTGTTTTTGGTTGGGCCTTGCAGAAGGGGGTAGCAATCATTGGAGAAATGCTTTTACCAGATATGGTGAGAGTGATACTGAGCAAATACTTTCTGTGAGTATGAATTTCTCATGGAATGCCAGAAAATTAGTTTTGTTGTTTACCTGCAGTGTTTAGTTGTTGTAATAGTCTAGTGGATGTATGTTTTGATTGAGAGCACACAGGCTCTGCCAAGAACTTCTGTTACAGAGAGGTAGCAGCTCTCAAAAAGCTCTGGGAAAGCCCTGTGAAGCAGAGGAATTGCTTTGGTGGAGGGATATATTACAGAGTGTCACTGCAAGATCCAGCCCCCTTACGTCCTTCCTGTGTGCCGTGCTAGGAAAGGGGGAGGAGGATGGAGCTGGACTCACTCCTGCTTTTGTTGCTCCTGGGTTCATTTATCTGCAGAGGAAAGATCTGTTCAGGTAGTTCCTGCTTCAACCTGCTCCCTGGGCTGGGCTGGGCTGGCCTTGCCTGAAGGAGACAGGAAATAAATGCCTCTGCAAGGAATGGATATAATAGAAACGTATAAATTGTCCCTCAGATTTATGCTAGTAAAATGAATCCTTTTCTCATAGGGCTTCTGGGTTTCTGCCTAGGTGAGCCAGTTATGTACGTGCAAAGAAGACGATAGAGATCAAGTTCGTACATGTTTCTGAAGCTCTGTTTCAGTTTTCTAACACTGAGCTTTACTGATTGCTACGAAACATAATAATCCAACGTAGAATAGACTAGACTATTTCAGTTGGAAGAGACTTAGAATGATCATCTAGCCCAACTGCATAACCACTTCAGTGCTGACCAAAAGTTAAAGCATGTTATTAAGGGTATTGTCCAAATTACTCTTAAACACTGACAGGCTTGGGACACTGACCACCTCTCTGTTCCACTGTTTGACCAAAGTAGTTGTGGCACTGAAATTTTGTTTTGTTTACAATATATATGTTTTTCAACACTTTGTATGTTATTCTTTCCATGCTGTTCTTGTATGGCCTAGGACACCCTAAGTGGCAGGTTTTGGTTTGTTTTTTTTTTACTTGTAATAAAGTCCTCTGCATCAGTCTCTTCCCCAGACCTTCATGTGACAAATGCTGGGTGTATCATTCTTGGGAGAAGTGTCTGGCCCAAAGCTCTTCAATGTGTGAAACAAAATTGTGGAGGACATGTACAGTCATTATGAGTAAGATTGGCAGCTCTCAATAAAACAGCATATTGCCTTCGTGCCGAGCTGCTTAGCACAGGAAGTCAATGCCCTTGAGTGATCTGCATCTACATGTAGCTAAAGGTGGGGTCAGACATCCAAAAACAGAGTGCAAAGAACTAAATAAACTGGCAGACTTTTTCCTCATTTCCTCTTCCTCCTTCTCCACCCTGAAAGGCTGCATTTTGGTCTGGCTCTGAAGCGGGATGAATCCTTTTGCCTTTTCCAGCTTCAGAGTCTGGAGGAGGTTCACAGCATGCATCACTTTCTCCAAGTATTTTTCTACCTATGAGTTTTCTGGAATGGAATGCAGGTGATCTTTGTTTGGAGGAAAAAAAAAATTAAATAGTTAAATAGTTCCAGTAACAAAGTTGGCTTCACACAGAGGAAATGAACAGCGTGCTAATTACAGTGCTGTCTCACTGCAGCTTGCTTCACAGCTGTGAAAAAGAATAGGAAAGCACCTTTGATGTGTGCATAGACATACACAAACAACTTTTGTGGTAGCAATAAAAGCATCCTCAGAGTTCAGTGGTATTTTTGTTTTCACATGTGTAGGGGACAAGCCTCTGCCAGCAGTGTTTGGAGGGAAATGGGAAAAACTGATCTGCCAAATAGATATATTTTGGCAGCAAATGGATTGTGAATGCAGCTATCCCCATCAGAGTCACATCTGTTTGTGATACTGTCTAGCTTCATTACAGGATCTTTGTTTTAATTAGTTCATATGTATATGTAAGGATGTAGATTATATGTATGCTACGTATGCAACTTATAATTTTATTAACTGTACAATAACTTTATAGAAATCTAAAAAAAGATTTTGCAAATGTAGGGAAGGATTAATCAAACATAGTATGAAATTCTTCTTTCTGTCCTATGACTGCATTTCTTTAGCAGCATATGGATCCTGAATGCTTTTGTTGGAAGTATCACTTTACACTCAGACCTGGCATTAAATAGATGTAATTCAGCACCGAAGGAAAACAGTTCTGAAGGAAGAGATTCTTAAACACAGGCTAAGCTAGGCCCTGCCACATGTAAGATCTGAAGCCAGGGTGAAGGCTGTAGCTCAGAGGGGAGGATGAAGGGAGACAGAAGAAATGATGTGTGGCAGAAGAGAAGTTGTCCTATGAGAAGACAGGCAGCAGGGTGGCTGGCTTGGGACATGGCTGTACAGGACAAGTGTTGTGAAAAGTATTGGAGGGATGGGAAGGGATGAGTGAAGGGGTGAACTCCAGCGGTAGTAGGATGCAACTGTGAAGGATTTTCAGGAGGTGAGAAGGGAAGATGGCATAACTGCACCATGGGTGCAGTTGGAGAGGAGTAGGTGACAAGGAAAAAGATCCTTTGAAACTAGACCAGAAGGCATTTGTGGTGGCCTGAACAGCAAACTGATGCATGTTTAAGTAGTGGCAGCAAGGATGAAGCTGATGGAGCTGAGCAACATGAAATGCGAACATCTGAAGACAGGATGGAGATGACAACAGGAATTTGTCCTTTGAGAAATAACTGTTTCTGATGCCAGGTGTGGTAACCATACAGCATCAAAAAAGGTGTAGCGTAGTTCCCTGTGAAAGTTACTTTCTCTGTTATCTTTGAATCCTCTCTAGTAACACAGGGTTTTAACACTCTCTTTGAATCACATGGGATTCTCATAATGAATCACTTATTAGCTTAGCTACGTACAAGCTAGCTGCCGATTTGCCTTCCTTCTGTAAAATCTTTGGTTAAGTTACCAGCAATTTCTTCTTCTGGAGGGTTGAAAGGAGTGGGCTATGAAAAACTTTTATCCTATGTGCATGAGCTTTCTACTCTTTTTCCCCTCTCGCTTTTTAACTTGACCCATTATAAGACAAGGAGTTACAAAGTTCTCCCTCATGCCTGTATATTATGCAGCCTGATCAGTGCAAGATGTTCCTCTGTCCTTACTGATTCTAAGTTAATATTTTAATAAAAGGAGCAGTATACAATTTGAGCTTGATTTCCCTCCCCTCCCCCCTAAGAGTTAGGCTTAAGAAATCAGAAATATTGGTGTAAAATTTCTCCCTTGTTTCACATAGTTAGTGCAAAGAAAACGCAGAAGCTGGTGGGCTATGTAGTCTCTTAGCCTTAGGGGTCAAGAGGGTACAGAGGTGGTTTGGGAGTTATGGCCACAAGTGCCTGTGTGGGAGAAATTCTGCTGCACTCCTGGTGTACCACGCTGCTGTCAGTTAGGCACTCACCAGAGCAGACTCTGGAAAGTCTTCAGGGTCTTACCCTGTTCTTATTTCCCTCAAATAGCAATCCAGACAGAATGAGCTATTCACAACTAACATAGAAGGATTGAAAAACTTAAATGTTCTGGATGTAACAGTGCAAAACCCAAAGAGAAACAGGAAAAAAACACTTGGCAGTTAAAACTTTAGGCTACTTAAAAAAGGTGCATTATCAGTTTCTGGGGATGTCAGGCATGTTTGCTCTTGATACTGGACCCCTGATGTTGTTTACATCTATCCTTACAGGAACAATCCTATCTAAGGAAGATTTTGTGCCTGGAACTAGCCTTTGCCTCTTTACGCGTAGTTCAAAAGACCTACCTGTATTTAAGAGGAAAACAAATGCAGGATTCACAATTGTTCCAAGTGACCAGAAAGGTGTTGTTGGGGAAGGAAGGTGAAGATGTTATGTTGTGGGGGGCAGCAACTCTCACTGCAGTAAAATGTGTTTTTGCTGTATAATGAACAGGGGAGGACCTGGGTGCTTGTTGGGACTGTCAGGGGCATAACTGCAATTTTCAACCATGGAAATTTCTGTGCTACTGAGTTGTGCTTTGGTTTTTACCAGACTTGTTTATGTAGCTGGTGGAGCCAGTGCTGTAGTAACTGTTTTGAACAGAGGCAAGGCAGGCATCATTTGGAAGTGTGGATGACTGAGATATTACACTTCTGTAGCGTGTTTTCCAGAAAAACACAATTTCTGCCAGATGTTGGAGCAATTCTGTCTTAGAACATCCGTGGCAGTTGTTGGGGCATGGTGGAGCACATTGTCCTCTTCTCCAAGAAAATGCAACTTCATCTAGATTTCCTCCCTCAGACATGTCAGACATTTGTTATTGTTTGCTGCTTCTCAGATCTCTTTCCTGTTCCTTTGTGAAGCTATTGTATGACAGATTTTTCTTGGCTGGTTGCTTTCTATTTACTATAAAGAAACCTACAGGCAGATATCTGGGAACCACTATTCTTTGAAACCAGCATAGTCAGTTGTAGAATTATATCAATGCTTATGTTTTGTAAAATTGATTCTAAGATAATTTCAAGCACTTCTGATTTTTTTTTATTTTTTTTTTTTAAATACAAAGTGTGGTTTTTGAATAGCAAAATACTTGGTTTCACTGGCTCACTTTTTCCAATGCATTTCAAATAAAAAGTTGTATTTGGGTTAGGATGAAAGGAATTAGTTGAAAGGCATTATTTACAAGACATTTTTTTAAATCACCTTTGCTTGTGCAGCATGAAACTAGTGTTATTTTCTAAGTGGAAGTAGAAAACTGCAGATTTGTGGTTTGGATCACAGCCTCTGTATAGTATTGTTGAAAAGGTTGCAATAAATTTGCCTCTGAAATACATTGGAGATGAGAAATTTGCTGCGTGTTTCTGAAAGCCCTTTCATTTTCCAGGGACAGGTAACTATACATGCAAAATTTGGCAAAGACATTTACCTCCCAAAGGATGCTGAGTTTTACTTTGTTTACGATGGATCCCTGAAGAGGCATGTGATGTTTGCAGAGCGAGTTAGTGACAATGCTCTTCGGTCTATTGTTCCAGGTGAGTGTTAACTACTGTTCACATTTTTGCTCTCTTTGCTGTACCCTACCTCCATTTCAAAGCTGGGCACAACTGGGTGATTTGGTACAGTCTGTTTTGTGGGTCTGTAACGGAGGAAATGCAGGAATTGAACGATGATCTTTAAGGATCTAGGCTGAGTTTGGCTGACTATAGGTGTTTGAGCCTTTCATAGCAATGAACCACGATACCAGCACAGTATCTGGTGCAGACAGTGTTACTGGACTTGCACAGTTGGGTGTCCCTTAAAGAGCAGTCTTCAAGGATGGCATAATTTTCAATGTGAATTAATTCTATTCCACAACCATTTGCCTCCAGGCATCCTAATGCTTGCAAAAGCAATGTTTTTGTCTGAGCCTTCCCTTGGTGCAGCAGCCAGCCTGGCTTCCAAGGCCCTCGTGGTGGAGGCATGCAGTGCTTGGAGCTCTGCTGGAGCTATACACAGTACAGAGGTGTCAGTGAAACTGTTCTAGTGGTGCCTTGCTGCAAACTGGGGGATTTATGTTGCCTCCCAGCTGGCCCTCTGCCTTGGTGTTGTCCCCCATACGGATGTAACATAAACCCCGGTTGTCATCTTTATTGTGTGCTTTGTGACCTTTTCCTTTGTGTGAGTAGGTGGCTATAGACACGGTGTACCTTTGCAATAGGATCTGCTTGTTATTTTTTCTTGTTTTCTAAAGGGGATTTAGAGTCTGAAAATAACTGCTGAGTATAAAAAGGGAGTTTGCTGCTGTTACATAGTGGCTCCTTTGATCCTGTGAATGATAAATGATTGTCATGGATTACAACTGGAGAAAATTCAATGCTAGGCTTATGCCAGGACAGCAAAGTTTTGTGGGTTTTTGGTTTTTTGGTTTTTTTTTTTAAGAGGCCTGAAATGACACTGTTAAAATGATTGCTTCTGAACTAGGAATAAAAACAGGAGGCTGCAAGCAACACTTAATCCTCTGCCTGTTCCCAGCAGACACCATTAACAGATGAAAATAAAGTGTGAGGTTAAAATATAGCCCTGCTGATGTTAGCGTTGTTTCATAGTGGCCAAATTAAACATAAGGGAAGGCAGAGCACTTTAAAAACAGCTGCAGATGTGGTAAGTACATGCTTCCTTCTGCAGTTGCTAGATTCCATGTATATTTGTAGTCGTTCAGGGATATTTTTTGAAATTTAGATTTGCACCCAAAGTATGTCATGATTAGCTCTCCTGTGAGAGGTACAGCTTGCATTTCTTAGATATATGATATCCACCCTCAGTTAGATCGCAAAGTAGGAGGAGGAATGCACAAGGTGCTTAAGAGGTTTGAGAGACAAACTACCTTGGACTTTGAGGGTCCCAATTATAAGTTTGAGAGTTGACACAGCATTGAATCAAGTCTGCCAGAAGCATGAACCATGCATTAGTTAAAAGCTTCTAGGTTTTAGCCTACATGGAGACACCAAGTAGGTACAAAATGAGTGCTAAATAGATATATTATTCAGAGTTTGTGTTGCAGGCCACTGTGCTACTTTTGTCATGAGTATCTCATTTTTTTAAATTCTTGTCCAGGCACCGTCAAGGTTTTGATTTGTGGGATTTCATATTGAGATGGTTACCTCTTCTTTCCATGTTAAGAGTCTTCACCTAGAAAGACTGTTCCTGATATTTCGGTATAACAGGGAGGACAAGCAATTTGCAGTCTAGTCAAGTCCAAGTTCATCACCAGAAATGGTTGGTAGATGCCCTACAACAAATAGATGTAATTAGAGGAAAGAATAAAATAATGCTGAATAAGTAGTCACAGCTCTTAGAGCAGGGGGGAATGAGGAAAAACTAATGATGTGTTGATGAAAAAACCTGTTGATTAGAAAAACTAATGATGTATTGATTAGAAAAACTAATGATGAACATAAAAACTATGTTCTGAACATAGGTATTGTTAGTGAATGATCTGCATTATAATTACAGGTCATGGATGCCAAGAAGCAGTTGCTGTCTCTGTGTTAATGTACACAAGGGGATACTCACCTGTGGTCCTTGGCAGCTGTCCTGTCAATTACAGGGAGAATCTGTCTTGCAAGTTGTCTCGCTTTCTGGTTGATCATGCAGAACGTGTCACTGCTGCTAGTCATGAGCTGCTGCTGGATAAATTTGGGCTAAGGACAAAAGATCTGCAGTCACTGGATAACGATTTGATGATGGCTGTGGCTTATGAAGAATTGCCATCGACCTGGAACGTCCTTGGAAGCTGCTCAGAAGGTGGTAAGGTTTTATTTTCAGTTGGAAAGCTCTTAACAGTGGTTTTGCTCACAGTTCAGAGCTGGGTGTCTCATCTTCTTATCCCAGGTTTTCAACCCTAGTGTTTTATTTTGTGGTTAAGATGAAAAATTGCTCAAGTATGAGAGAGGCAGTGAGAGATTTGGTTTGTGCCCAGGGGTTTAAAAAGCATAGTAATGGTTATTGTAACTTAGTCTCTCCAGAAGCTTTTTGTGCCTTGACCCAGTGTAAATGCAGTTCTTTATTTATAAATAGACTCTGCCTTTTCAAGAATAAAGAGCTGTCTGTTTTAAAAAAGCAAGAATTGTAGCAGTGAGATATTGCTGCCATGTTTCTAACCAAGTGAGATATTTTAATTACACAGACAAAAAGGAGATGGTCATAAAACAGAAGAACATGGTACTGTAGGCAGTGATGTACAGAGTTAATACAGTTTTTAGCATGGTTCTGTCAGTCTGTTTGTGCTTTAAGGCTGTAATCATTCTTTGGGCAGAATATCATTAAGCAAGCTTTGTTGCTTTTATTTCATTGTAGAGGAAGTGGGATAGAAATATACATGAAACTTCGCATTAAGCCATGCTGTTGAAAATTCTGTAACAAAATCAGGTGAAATTTTCCTGGTTTCAGGTTTGACTGCAAACAGAAAACTGTAGTTAGGTTTTGATGAATAGTATAATTTTTTTTGCAGACCCACCTGATTTATAGCTGAGGTTGGAAACTCTTAAACTTGATGGCTTCGCATGTTTTTCATTGAAAATTTGGTACTCTTGGCTGTTTTCCTTTTAGCACTTTAAATTGCTAAAAGCTGGAGGACAGGCAGTTTCTATGTGAGCCAAACTGAAAGGGAGATGCATGCAAGCTTCTGGGAAGTCAAAGTACAGCACTTAGCCCATTTCTTTGGTGAGGGATTTTTTCCCTTCTTAAATCTTTCTAATTCTTAATGACAGATAGCTTGAAATCTGCTACTGCCTTCTTCAGGAGAAGGATGGGTTTTGTCGGTCTGTTGTAAACAGCTCTTTCAAGAGATGTAAAAACAAATGCCATATCTCATTCAAATATTGGCTAGACAGGAGAGAAAAAAAAAAAAGGCTATTACTTGTTTCATTTTGATGTGTAGTAAATATTTGTTCATGTTATTCAGCTGCTGGAATGGCTGTTGATCTTAGCAATGAAGACCTTTATTCAAAGTCTGAAGAAATCAGCTATAGTTTTGTTCACAGACTTGGCTAAGCTTTTCATCAAAACCAACTGAAGCCCAATGCAGAAGCATCAGCAGGATAACAATGGTACTGAGAGACGCTTGGGCAAAGCCAGCTGGGTGCCTACTTGCCTGAAACATGGGGGAGTTTATGCTGGGTGTGTTGTGGGCTCAGAGATTTGGGGATCAGTTCAGCTGGTACTAGACTGCTATGCAAATAGCAAATTCTTGTGAGTTTTAGATATGTTAATTTTCGCATGTGCTGCAACATTTGCATGTAAAAGAGTATGTTGCCCTCATGATACTTTTATAGGACTGGTATTTTTGTGTTTCTTTGTCTTTTCCAGTCTTTATTCACTTTTCAGATTTAAATATTATGCATAAGCAAAATTTGAATACAGCAAAAAAAGCAGGGATGTGTGCCTCAGTCACTGTAAAAAGTCTCTGTGAAGGTTTGAAATGTTATACAAGCATGCCGCATTAGCGATTGCCTCATGGGCACTATTGCACTGAAGAGGTGACGCCTCATTTTGTGCCCCAGTTATTGCTCTTAAATGAAGCTGTGTTCTTTCCTTGTTTCTGAATAAAACAAAACCTAATTTGAATTCCTGTGGGCCTCCTAGTCACAGCAAGGAGCTCCCAGTGCAGTGCAGTCCTGCCTTGGCAATGTTTACTGGCCACCCTTGTTGAGTGTGGAGCTCCTGCAAGCTTTCCATACAGCTTGTCCGTTCAGTCTGAGGGAGGTCAGTCATTTCCTTTGTCTCTCTGGGGTCCAGCTTGGGCTGGGCCTGACATATACTTTGATATCCCCTGTGCAGTTTGTATAATTCTTTTTGGCTCCTGTATCATTCTCTCTCCTTTCTGAAAGTATAGGTTTGATTCTTCTTTCATGCAGCTTTATTTATTTGATTCTTCTCTTTCTACAGCCATATTCTTCTTTCATCTGATCCTGAGAAGCACTGACTCTTGTTGCTTCCTCATGCTGTCCCCATCACTGTGTTTTTGTCCCCAGAGCCAAGAAGCCAAGCATAGTTGAGGCAGCCCTGTGCTTGCAGATGAAGGAGAGGAAAGGAGAAGGGGTTGAACCAGGGCAGGAGGGCTTCAGATCTCAGCCCGGTTGAGAAGGAGCTGATTAATCATCTTTGACCATGAGGTGATCAAGAGTTGTCCCAGCACTCCATTTCTTCCCCATGTTCCAAAAGATCAAAATGGGTGGGAAAGAGAGACTTTATAAGGATTTAGAAAGAGGGTGAGACTTTCTTCTTCTAGCTGCTGTACCTGCAACTCTTTGCCCCAAAGGTCTAATGGTGTCATGATGTGTGACTTTTTAGTATTGGTGTTGTGAAAGATGTGGGTGCTATCATCCTTCACTAGTTAGGACCTCATGTTTGTGAGATTCTGTCAGTTTTCAGAACTCCTGTGATATTTTTACAGGAAAAAAAATACTTTTGAGTGACACATGGCTGGAGAAAATTATTGCACCATCTGCTGTTTTAGACCTTACTCATTTTTACGAGAATTTAGAGACTTACAGGTTGGTGGAAAGATAGAAGAATAATTTATTCATAGGAGTTCTGGTATTCAGAAGAAGTGTTTGTATTCCCTTTATAAGGCATAAAAAGGATTGGATAGAGAGAGCCTGGATTGTCTAGGGAGCCTTGCAAATAATTCAGGAATTTAGTGCAGTTGCACAGGTCAGGACTTGTAAGCCACATTGTTTAAAGTTCAACAAAAGAAACAGGAAAGCACGAACCTTTCAGTAATCCTCACTTGTAGTAAGTGCCTGTGTGACAACCATGTCAGAGGCTGCTTACTCCCACAAACTGGTTGGATTTTGAGATCACCTGGCCCGCAAGCTGTTTGCTGCTAGAGGAAACTGGGGACCTAACTCAGGTGCTGTGCTCACACATTTATTTCTTGGCGGGTTTGAAGAATGGAGAAGGAGGGTTAGTGAGGAGGGAGAAGCTGATTTTCTTTTTGATTGCACCTTGTAAAGGATATTTTCCTTTTGAAAATTGTATTATCCAATTTATGTATTGTATCCAATCAGTATTAAACAATAAGCAAATAACTTGTTAGAGCTGCTTAAAAAAAAAGTATAATTTTCTTCAAACTGTTTTTCAGTTTACTAAGAAGAAAGATGGAGTGGTTTAATCTGGAAAGGAAAAATGCCTCCAAGTAACCTTTCCTGTCTTAGTACCATCAAGTTAGAGCAGTGTTTTAGGAGTGTCATCCCCCAAGGACAGTCAGACATAGGTTCTGCATCTGCACTGCAACTTTTTTGTCCTGGACACACTTATTACTTTCCTTGGCTGTCAGACAGGGAGCCGGAGCACCAGAGCTGTCTGCCTTACATACCGGAGGCTTAGGGCATCTCTGTTTCTGGTTGTTTTAAGGGCACTGCTGGGAGCGTGAGTGTAGGTTGTCTGGGTGATTTAACTACGCTCATAATCAAGCAAGAACATTTGCTGCTGGCTTTACCACTATTTAGTTATTTTCAAGAGGAAGAGTGCTCTTTTAGGTTTAAAGCTGTCAGTAGAAGCAATAAAATTATGACCTGAATTAGGAACATTAATTGTGGATTATAGGGAAGTATCTATACTTCCTTAATTCCCTTTCATGAAGAAGGAGAATTTCCATTTTTTTTTCATAAACACTTAGTAATTGTTTTCTAGGATTGGGTCTTGTGGCATGAACTGAAGTACCCAACCTTGCTGCTTTATAGTCTGCTTTTAGGGAACACTGTTAACATTTTCTGTGGTGTTTTTGACTTTACTGCCCTCTCCTTGCCCTTTTCTTTGTAAATCCTGGTACTGTTTCCACTTGGTGCTAAACACATTCCTGCTAAGCTGCACCAGTTCAGACTTGGCTGATGCATGTTGTATTTTTTGATCTAAATTAAATACTGTCTCTGTCTTTTCCTCAGTTGGAATTTTAGATTTCTTTTTTCCTGCAGAAGGAAAGGGAGGTGGTGGCAAAGTCCGTCTTCTCTTTCATGGAATTAGGAAAACATTGGGAACAGCAGGTAAATATTTCTAGTTATGGTTAAGATTTGTGAGGAGAGGTAATATTTTTTTGGTCAGACAGTTTAGGAGGTTAAAGGAACAGAGAAATCTTTGGCCCTGTAGGAGTCTGCTGCTTTGGAAACTGCATGGGGCAGAGGAAAAGCAGTAAAGTTCACCTGACAGTGTAGATGGTAGCACCATACACAGCCTTTACTGCGTGGGGCTAGTGGATGGGAGGCTTCTGTAGCCTTTCTGGTGCTAAAATTGCTGCAAGACTCCTTAAAATCCACCCTTGAGGTGGAGCTTAACCTTCCCCCTTTTCTTCCTCTTCTCAAGCAGCATTGATGCCAGC
Source organism: Brotogeris chrysoptera (assembly GCA_030323915.1). Classification (NCBI taxonomy): domain Eukaryota; kingdom Metazoa; phylum Chordata; class Aves; order Psittaciformes; family Psittacidae; genus Brotogeris; species Brotogeris chrysoptera. The sequence continues at coordinate 12,124 of JARCZZ010039695.1, forward strand.
CTCTGGATGTTGATAAAAGTCTGATGAATAGGGGAACTAATTAGAGAAAAGGGGGATGTGCCAGATTTTGAGTGGAAAGGGGAGATGTCATCACAGCCGTGCCCTCTTTTGGGCTGTTATGTCCCTGACTTTGTGCATCACAGTCACTGTCTATTCACAAAACCACTTTCGTGTGTTTTTGCAGCAGTGAGGTGCACTGGAGACGGCTTTATAAACAGTCTCATACCTAATGGAAAAATGAAAAAATGAATTGCAGTGCATGAAAGTATGAAGCCAGGAAAAGCTGGAATTTGTCAGCCAGTTTTGATGTCTCCTCTGCTTTTCAAGTCACAAGTCTTGTGGTTTTCAGTCTCCTTCCAGGAAATGAATGAGATTCATAGCCCAGAAAGGGCTTAGTCATTTCTGTCAGAGAGAAATATTTGGTTTTAGTTTATTGTTTTGGACACAGGAAAGGATTCAGGTGCAAGGAAGAACAAAAGGATTTATTTAATGTTTAAAACAGACCGTATTTGGCTTAGCTCTGTGTAAGTCAAACAGAGTGTTTGGGCTGGAAAATCAGGACATGATGCAAAGCAGTGTCCTGATAGTGGATATCTTTTACAGCACCACTTGCCTTGCAGTAGCCAATCCTGTATGAATCAGACAGCTTTCAGATCTTAGGAACTGTCGTTTTTTTGTCTTGATGGAAATGGTGTTTTATACCATTTAAATATGAATATGTTGAAGAAGCCTTTTGTTTTCCTTTTTCCATATCTTCTTCCTATTTTCCACTGAATGCAGTTGAATTAATGATGTTTTTTCACATTTTTAAAATTCTTGATGGTTTTCTTTTTGTCGTCGTTTGCTTTTGTTTTTTTTTTTTTTGTCTTGTTTTCCAACCCATTGTGCCACATTTGAAATCTACCTTGAGGGAAAGGGGAAGTAAAGTGAAAAGTGTGGGAAAATGCATTTGTTCTGTCATGGTGAAAAGCTGTAAGAGGAGGTTGGTGGACTAAAAATTGTTCTTAAAAGTGCTCAAAATGAATTGTTTCAGAATGTTAGCTTTCTTTTTACTACAAATATTTTCCTTTTAGGGTGTCTATTTAAAAGTTTAATAGCAGTCATCATGTCTTTTTTTTTTTTATATTGCATCATTTGGATGGAAGGGGTCCCTAGAGGTAGCTTGGTCTGACCCTCCACTAGCTTTGAAGTTGGATCAATTTTGAGCACCTCCAAGGATGGACAGTTTGTAACCTATCTGGGTGACCTGTCCCAGTGTTCAACCAGACTTGCAGTGAAAAATACTTTTCTTCTGTTAAATGAACATATTTACTTTTACATATATCCTTTCAGCTTTACAATTTGTATTTCATATTTTAGTATCATGAAGTTATTAGGAATTGTTTCATGTCATCAGCTTCTGCTCCCTCCTGAGCAAGCCAGGTGGGAGTAGTAAAAGGGGGAGTAGTCCAGCAAACACAGTCTGTAGAGGTGAAGGATGAGGAGGAATGTGAGTTGGGGAGGAGTGTGAGTTGCTGTTTCTAGCAAAGTACGCCAGGGGTGAAAACAGCTGGTGGAGCTGTCTGGTGGTTCTGCTACCATGTGCATTCAAGCTAGCCATGAACAAACTTAGCTTAAGCTTTCATGGAGGTTGTTAGGTCAGGCAGGTAGAACTTTGTTACTAGAATATTTATGGTGAGATAATAGAAGTTACCGTTGTAGATGGTGTTCAAGACCACAAAGATTAATTGCTGTTTATTAGTTATGTTTAGAACTAGGTTCTTTTGTAACAGACTTACTCATACTGCACTGTTTTTAAGATTTGGCCACCAGAAGAGTAACTGTATTTGCTGTAGTGTCCGAGCAGAGAGAAGTTTATCCTTTTTTAGGGAAGGCTTTCTAAGGGCTCTCTTTTTGCTGAGTGGAAAAGTCCTGATTTTACCTGCCCCAGGGCAAGTTTATCTGGCTTTTTTACAGCGTTACAATATACATTGAAACGCAGTGGTCCCAGGCCAAAGTTTTAATCAGAGGATGGGGTTCAGACGAAAGTTTGTCTTTTTGTTTCTGCGTTTTTAATCTGAGGGTTGGGGTGTGCTTAGTATGTAATCAGATGCTTAATGTGCTTAATACCGGTTGATATATTTGCATGTGTTTTAATTAGATGGACTTACATGCCGGCTGCTTATTGACACTATACAGAAAAATTGTTGTAGTTGGAAGCATCTCAGGAAAGTACTTTGATGTCTACAAAGGGACTTCAAGCAGAATTTAAGTACTCCAGACTAAGGAGCAATTTTGAAAGCTCATTTTTCAGTGAGCATTTTAACCTGGAAATGCATAATGTTTGTCCAAGGCCTGTGTTTTGGACATGCCCATTTCCTAGATATCTAAACTTGAACTTCGGGGTGTACACATAAACCTGCCAGACAAGCGAGTGCTGGTGCCTGGTGTCTGGTGATGCGCTGCCAGGGTCCAGTCTGATGGCATAGCCTTGAGTTTGCTAGAGTCCTTGCTGGGAAGACTTTCTAAAGTATAGAAATAACACTGGGGCTAGTGCAAATCACAGATGATGCTACCAATCTCTGGGGAAGAAAAATAGAAACACAGAAAGGGAAGACACTGGCACACATGTTTGTACTGTGTCTGAATATTTATGGCATTCTCCAACTGAGACACACAGGCTCCCAACATTTTAATAAAAATCATGCTTCCATATTCCTTATGTACTGACTTTGCCCAGCCACTGACTCACTGTGTGGGTTCTGTTCTTGTGGAACTGCAGCTGGAGTACTGCATCCAGCTCTAGGGTTCCCAGCGCAAGAAAGGCATGGATCTTTTGCAGCCGATCCAGGGTCACAGAAATTATCAGTGGGCTGTGACATTTCTCCTGTGAGACTGGAGAAGAGAAGGCACCTGGGGAGACCTTACTGCAGCCTTTCCATATGTGAAGGAGGCTTATAAGAAAGATGGAGACAGGCGCTTACCAGGGCCTGTAGCAACACAGCAGGGGGCAACAGTTTTAAACTGAAGAGGCTATATTTAGATTGAAGGAAGGAATTTTTTATGGTGAGGGTGGTAGGACACTGAAACAGGTTGCCCAGAGAAATTGTGGATGTCTCATTACTGGAAGCGTTCAAAGGCTTGTTGATGGAGCTTTGGGCAAGCTGATCTAGTGAAAGATGTCACTGCCCATGGCAGGGAAGTTGGACTAGGTGATCTTTAAAGGTCCCTTCTGACCCAAGTAATTCTATGGTTCTGTGTTGCTGTTTAGCAAAGCAGTTCTACAAATGCTTGAGTTGGATTCAGTGGACGTGAAGGTTGTATGTGCTTGAAAACTTTGAAATGTATATGCCATTTCACTTGATAGGTCTGTAAACACTGTAATTCATATTAATGTTGGTAACTAAAATGCAGCAATAATCACTGCTTCCAAAGACCGAAACTGGAAATATTTTGCAGCTCTTTGAGGGAAAAAACATAGGTCACTACTTTCTTCTATGGCCTAGGATCCCACAGCAGATCCTGTGTCCAAGTGGACACATTTTGGCCTAGAATCTGAAATGGGGAGATGTCGTGGTTTAAGTCTCTAAAACTCACGCAGTTGCTCTCTCACTCACTCCCCCCTCTTTCTTCCCCCAGTCGAGGGGGAGGAGAATCGAAGGAATGCAACTTCCACAGGTTGAGGTAAGAACAGTTTAGTAACTAAGGTATAACACAAATCACTACTGCTACCACCAGAAATAATACAAGAGAAATACAAGG
>JARCZZ010039696.1:0-25963 GCA_030323915.1 Brotogeris chrysoptera
GGGCGGGGGGGGGGGGGGGGGGGGGGGGGGGGGGGGGGAGGTGGCGGCGGTGGGTCCGGTTCCTGCTCCGGTGCGAGCTTTTGTCCCGGGCAGCGGGTATCTGCCGGGGCCGGCCCTGCCCGGCTGCGGAGGGGTTTGAGGTCGGGGGGGGTGGTGGGGGTGGCTCTGCCCTACTTTTCCAGGCGGCCGCCCTGCCCTAGATTGCCACCCCCCCGCCGTCTCCTCTCCTCTGCCCTCCTCAAGGCCGCCGCGTAGGCCGCGGTTGTGGCCGCTCCCGCCAGGGCTCCCGTGAGGAGGGGGAGCCCGCCTGACCCCCGGTAGGTGCGGGGAGAGGTAGGTTTGGTTTCCTCCCTCTTCCCGTTCTTTGGAGGGGGTCCTGCACCCGTTCTTCCTTGTTTCTTATTTCCTTACAGCTGTGGTTTCTCTCCTGACGGGTTAATACTTATCCTGGCTCTGTGGGTTGGGAGGGTGTGATGGAAGGGGGATGCAGCTGGACCCGCCGGTGGAAGGGGGTGTGTGTGCCTTTGGGCCCCTTCCTGATCTCGGGTCAGGCCAAAGGAGGGCTGGCAGCAGGGGGAGGGAGCAAGTGAGTGAGTAGGTATGTGTTTGTGCCTGATGTGGGGCTTTATTTCCATGTTGTCTTTCCTCATCTCCTTCCCTTGCTTTTGGGGTGGGGGTTTGGGCAGCCGTGTCACGGTTACAGAATTCCCTGACACAACAGCAGGTTACTAGAGGGCATGACAATGAATGAACCATTCTCTCTGTTGACCTTCCCTACCTAGTCCTTTCTCTCTTCTGATTATGTGTGCTTGCTGAGAACTGGAAGTCAGGGTAGGGCTTTGCTACTGGACTGGCTTAGGTGATGCTTAGAAACAAGAAAGGAAGCTCTTCTGTGTTTGCTCTTGTTGCTGAGGAAAATCACAGCAGGAAAGTGAACCGGTAGAAACCTTCCTGCAAGAAACTGGGTGTAGAAGGGCACCGAGTGCACCTTTGAGCCTAATGGCAGGGATCTGAACTCTGCAATGTGAAATAGAGTAAAGAATCTGTGCTGAAGTGTCTGCGGTGCTCTTGAATGCCACTTGGGAGTTCCTCAGGGTGAACCTGGTTTGAGGCTTCTCTCTAGTAGGTGTGTTGTCATCAGGAGCATGGATGTGCAGAGCCCTGTTGGCTGTCGTCAAAGGAGCAGGCAGTCCTGTGGAGCAGAAACTTCGGATTCAGTGTGGAGCTATGTGTAAGGGGAAGCTCACAGAGTGCCAGCCTGCTTGCCTCTAGCTACCAAGCAGCGATTGGTCCCTAGTCATCTCAATTAGAGTAAATGCTGAATACCTATAATAGAGCAGCCCATCAAGGCGATAGCCACTGGTACGGGTGGTGGCTGCTGAAATGGAGGGGCCCTCCTGGCCTGAGAGCAGCTGTTTTTTTCAAGGAGAGAAATTGGAGCTGGTTGTGTGTGAAGGGAAGGGAGGGGGAGGATGTGCAGGCCTGGACCAGCAGCACTTGCTTGCTGTTGAAGTGGAGCCCTTACCGACAAATGCTTCTTAGGCTTTGCTTTTTGTAATATTTACAAGGCCCTTTTAGCAGGTCCCTCGGTTGTATCACCTTCTCTAATGGAATCTGGGTTTGGATTCCTACCTGTCTGAGTCAGTATTTTTACCTAGGCCCAATCTCTCTGTGGTGGTTTGACCTAACTTGTTTAAAGAATTTATTTTTAACCTTACACTAGGTAACTTGAAAGCAAGCAAGGCTAAATCACTGTGCGCCATTAATGATGTTTTGGGACTCCTGGAGGGGTTACACAGAGAAACTGGATTAGCTGGTGTAAACCAATTTTGATGCAAAGTCTGGAAAGTGAGCCAGCTTTTTGTGTTTATAACCTCAACCTTTTTTTTTTTTTTGTGTTTATTTATCTTTTAAGTCTTGTAACTTAAAGGAGGTGGGGAAAAGCAGGAATTGGGCAGGCTGTTTTCTGCTCTGTTCTAGTTGCAGTTTTACCATTGTATTGATTTAAAAGTGTTTATAATAATAAAAACAAAGGCATAGGACTTCAGAAATCTAGACCATTTCACTTGCGTTGTTTTGGCTGGCCCTCAGAAACACTCCTGGTGCCAGGACTTGCAAAAGGATTTGACTATTTGAGGGGGACTTCGGAGTTACAGACTTGCCACTAAAATCTCCAGAAGCTAAGGGGAGACCCAACAAAAAAAAATCTTGTCTGTTACCAGAAACTATTTATTTATTTATTTATTTTTCCTTTTAGTTCTTCCAATTTTTAAGCAACTGTTTCAGAACTTAGAAGCAGTTTTTTGATGTTTAAGATTTCTTCCAGGGAGTTTTATTTCATGGGATGCTTTCTTCATAGAATGCTGTTTTCTGTAGGTTTTGTTTGTTGCTGGTGTCCCCCTAGTGATACTGATCATAGTACTATAGTATGCTGATTAGTAGTGCTTGAGAAATCTGTGTATCATAGACTATTAATACTTTGTTAATAATTAGTATTGATAGTATTACTATTAATAGTAATGCTTACTTGCAATTTCAGTAATGTTTAGTACCAGGACTTGGAATAGATCCTTCATGAAGGAGTACAACTTTATATCTTTTATTAATCTTGTTTATTCATCATTGTCTCTTGGTTAAAGCACATGAGCAGGACTCTGAAAGACCTATGCTCTCAGCTTAGGGTTGCAACAGCCTCGTATGACCTTGGTAAAAGAGAGGCCAAGTGACTTGTCCCTTTTACAAGATGACAGATTGGTGACACTCAGTGTAGTATTTGTATATTTCATAACTACTTAATGGAAGGTGCTAAAGGAAATACAGTAATATCCACTTACATGGTGGTGTTCTGTTGGAGCCTTTCATTGATTTTATTTTGGATACAGTCTGCTCACTTGTAACCCCTTGTGTCCTCTTTGCTTTTCAGAGAAGACCTAGTTTGGACTTGTACCTTTTTTCACACAGCTTCCCTAAACAGGTTACATTCATTAAAGTGAGAGCTAGGATGAAAGGTTGTCAAGTAGTTCCTTTACAATTACTCAAGGTTTGTGTTTTACAAAAATCATACAATGAGCATACAAGGAGCTCCTGCAGTCTGTTTCACAGCTGTGGTATTCTCTGTCCCTTCCCCCAAACCCTTTGCTTCTCAGTGCTGCAGAGACCAAACAGTGACTAAAGGGAGATAGATTAGAGGTGATGCTGTCTGGTGCCTGAGATCTCATGGCTTGCTCATCTTGCTTTTACTGCATCATAACTATTTTGCTGAGCATACTGTTTTATTTATGCTCTCTCTAAATAATAAAACTTGTAAGATAGGTTATGTGAACAACTTTGCGCAGTTCTCTTGTGTGGAGTTGTTTCTACCTCTTGAAATCCCTTTTTCTTTTTTTCCTTTTTTTTTTTTTTTTTTTTTTTTTTTGTTGTTGTGGTCCAGCTGTCTTTGTGAAAGCTGCAAGATACTGGGGCTTCTTTTGAAGATAAACTTGACAAACATTTTTCCTCTCCATCCTCCCCAGCTTTAATCAGTCTTCCAGCAGGTGAACTTAGAGGAGTCCTTAACCTGGCTGAGTGTGCATTTACATTAAAAACAATGAAATGTTTCCCATGTTGGGAGAGCTTTGATCTGTCTTGAGACTGAAGGTTTGCCCGAAGTAGTACTCATATTTTGAACTTTATAGTTTTGATTTTTTTTTTTTAACTTTATCAAGCAGGCAACAGAGTTTATTTCAGATCTGCAGAAGGTGCAGCAGCATTCATGTTACAGAATCATTTAGTGTTTGAATCCAAAGTTAAATGAAGAAAACGCAAATACTTTCTTAACCTCCGGATTTGAATCCTCAGGTTGCACTTCTGTGAACCTGGTTTAATGGGTAAATATTAGGCAGCCCTGTGGTTGAAGGTGTAGCATTTGAATTCAGTGGCTGTGATCATATTCCTAAATGTGTTTAATAGTTAGATGTAGAGGAGGAAGTAGTTTTGCAGTTTTTCTGTGTGTGGCATAGGTTTCATCTAGAACATTTAGTTGTAAGAAATACAGCTGTTGTTCCTTGAAGTAGGATGGTGCTTTTTTTTTTTGCTATACTGAGATTGGTTTATAGCAAAGAAAGTGAATTCTTTTCTCACTGTCTTTGTTTTGTTAAGTGTTTTGAGAATGGTAAAATGCACTAGTATAGAATGAAGCGTATGGCTTCTGAAAACTTTGTTTCCTCTTTCTGTTTGCTTGTAAATGCTAACTGAATCATGTTTTTTCTATGGTAAACACTTGACCTATATCTCATACTATCACATTGTCCTTGTCCCTGTTTCACTGTATTTGAAGGCTGTTGCTGATTTCTTTTTTCTTTCTGTGTTTACATTCTTCCTTGATTTTCGAACTTGCATGTTGTCTTAGGTGCAGTTTCAACAACATGAAACTGAAAGGAATCCTGGTGGCAGGCTGTACATACTATGTTGTATTCAAGAAATTCTGTTCCTTGCTTTTGATGGGTTGTACTCCAAAGCACATATGTTTTCTCTTAGTAGGATTTTATTTCATCTTTCAGTCATACATTCTTCAGATCAGTGACTTGTGATCCATTTTGAGACCAACATAAGAGGGACCTAAGTTGCTTGATATTAACTTTGGGTGACTAAATGTGATGAGGGCCTGTAGTACTTCACTTCTCAGTCTTGTGCTTCACTTTCATTTATTAGCCAATGAGTGAATGTGAGTGGTTTGAACATGGAGTAAGAGCTATGGGGTAGCTGTCTGAAATTCAATTTAGAGAAAGATTAAAATAGTGTTACAAGCTTGGCAAAGTCAAGTTAATGAGTATTCAGAAGTGGGTTGGTTTTTTTTTTTTTCTTTCTTCAGAGTTTGCAAAAACCTTCTGATACATGTCCTCAGCCTGTTGTGTTTCTGTGCTGCTGCTTGATGTCCAGATAGCAGCCATGCCCAGGAGCTTTTCTTTGCATCTTTGGAAAAGACGCTTATTATCTTTCTTGAGTAGTTCTCTGTTACCACTGCAAGTATGAAGCATCTTGCAGCTTTTTGCCTGCACTCCAGTTCTAACTGTTTTTCACTTTGTCTGTTGACATAGTAGTGTATGTTGCTAGGTGTAGAGTTCCAGTGACTTTCCCCCTACCTGAGGTAACTAAAGATAGACAAATAGGCGTTCACTTGATTTTCTTTTGTGTCTGTCTTAGTAGAAATGCTTGAAAAAATGACTTCAAGAGTTATCCCTGATGAGGCTTGTGAGGCTTTTTTAATAACAGGTCATCTCTTAGATGACTTGTGTTTTACTTCATTTAATGATAGACTGAGGTCGGTAGGGACGTCTGGAGGTTATCTTGTTTCCCCCTGCTCAAGCAGAGCCACCACCAGCAGGTTGCTGAGGGCCATGTCTGCATGTCCTTTGAGTATCTTCAGAGATGGAGACTCCGCCACCTCACTGTGCAGCCTGTGCCAGCACTCAGTCACAGAGCGAAAAAGCATTTCCTAATATTCAGATGAAGCCTCCTGTGTTTCAGTCTGTGCACGTTGTCTCTGGTCCTGTCATTGGGCACCACTGAAAAAGCCTGGGTCTGTGTACCTTCCCTTCATGTATTCAGATGCACTGATGAAACCCCCCCAAAAAAAAGCTTTCTTCTCTAGGGTAAACTACTTGACACAGTCAAATCTGTAGTCCTTCAGGCAGTCTCAAGGCCATATATTCTTACATCATTTTGAGAAGGAGGTGGATTAAGGATTGGATTTAGCAGGGGTGGTGGTAACAGTAATTCATGGCTCTTCATAGGTGGAGAGGTGGGTGGTTTTGGGATATGTGTTTAGAGAAAGCGCTGTGAAAATGCAGTAAGATCTGTGTTTCAAATCCAAACAATTTCTGTGATTGTAAATAAGAAGCAATTGGCTGTCTTTACTCTAGCTGGAGACTATAATACACCAGTTATGTGATGGAAGAAACAGGTCAAACATGATCATAGGGCTGGAGCACCTCTTCTGTGAAGAAAGGCTGAGAAAATCTGGATTGTTAGCTGAGAGAGGGGAAGGCTCTGGGGAGACCTTATAGCAGCCTTCCAGTACCTAAATAGGACCTACAGGAAATATGGAGAGGGACTTTTTACAGGGTCAGGTAGGGATAGGACTAGGGGGAATGGGTTTACGTAGGAAGAGGGTAGATATAGATAAGATACAAAGAAGTTATTTACTGTGGGGGTAGTGAGCCACTGGCATAGGTTGCCCAGAGAAGCTGTAGCTGCCCCATCCCTGGCAGTGTTCAAGGCAATGTTGAACAGGGCTTGGAGCAACCTGGTCTAGTGGAGGGTGTCTCTGCCTGTGGCAGGGTCCGGAACTGAATGAGCCTTAAGGTCCCTTCCAACCCAAAGCATTCCATGATTCTGTTATTTGACTTGATTATTTGTTTGTCTGATAGTGATAAATTGCTCAAGTCCTGTATATGTTGCATGTAGGAATTGTATGGATAGTAAATTGTACAGTGAGATGTGAACTGTGAACTGGTGAGAGTGGAGCCAAACTTTGCAGAGTGACACAAATCCTGGTAAATTAGAAGTGAACTCCCATCAGCCTTTTCTTCATATTCTTGGAAGTTCAACTCCCTTCCCCCAAATCCCAGGACACCTATAACTGCAGACAAAAGTTAACATGGAGTTAAATGGTTAAAATTACATCATAGTTAGGGATATTGAATGTGGGAAGTGCTGGGACTGCTCTTTTAGTACTGCCTTCTGAAATGAAACATCAGTGGGATTCAGTTTTTGCTAGGAAACCTTCCTCAAATATTTATATGACTTATCTCCCTTGCTGATGCTGTTGATTGCTGGGGAGTGCTTTCGAGTACTTCAGTCATGTGAGAGAGGGAAGTGAAAATGTATGATTTCTGTATTCTCAACAAACAAATACATTAAAATAACTGATCAGCAGAAGGCATCCTGGGCGTTTCTCTATTCATGAAATAATCCACCTGTTATAAAGTAGGATAAAATGTAGGGCAAGAAACCACAGAACCATCCCTTTTCGGTTGATTTTAATATCTGAGCAGAAATTGAGCGCAAAAACATTGAGTGAAGCATCTTACTGGACAGGCCAGAATAAGCAGGTTTTGAGTATTTGAGTCAGACTGAGGTAACTGAGAAGTTTTCTACCTAGTGAAAACCAAATAGCTGTTTGGGATTGGAGTTAAATGTAGGAGAGAACAAATGAAGGAGTTCAGCAACTGGAGTCGGCATTCTTTTCGTCACCAGGATCTTCATTACAGAGTGGTGGGTGGCCAGGAACTGGTTTCATGGTTGACAGACCCTGATTGAGAGTCTGACATGCAACTTTTCCTCCGCTTCCAGTTGCTCCACAGTGTTGGAGAAAAGTTATGATAGGTTGTTAGCATGGTACATTCTCCGCTTGAGTCAGTGCAGGTCCTAATGCAGTATGGAGGGCGAATGGGACAGGGTGAGATGCCTGTGGAGGAGCAGGAGGAGGATGTGGCTTGGGGTAGTTATAAGACAGGTCTGGGGTGGGGGGAAAAAGGAGGAAGGTGTAGTAATCTCCATCGCTGATACAGTGAGTTGCTACTTTAATTCGCTTGTTCCAATTATCCAGTGTCTGTCTCCTAGCAGGAGAAATCATTAATTCTGGGGAACATTAGTGTGTGTTTACAAACAAGCAAAATTCCTGCTTTGAACTTCTCTGAAAGTGAGTAATGAAAAAATGCTGGGAATGATGAGCCCTGGTGGAATACTGGGGGAGGAGGAAGGGGTCTCTGTCCTCTGCATCTCTTTTAGCTCTTAAATCTGTGTGGCAAATTACCTGACTCTGTGACTCTGTTTCACTCTTTTGAAACGGTGTTGCTCTGTTAGGGTGGGGTGGCTGGGGCCTCAGTAGGGCAGACTGAAGAGTTGCAAGGTTCTTTTGCGTCTTGCTTCTCTTGGTATTCCTGTAAATGTGGTTTTGGTCTGCATTTACACCTATGTTTGTGCAGCATTGATGGGTTGCCTTTTATCCCAGAAGTTTCTATATGAATACATGTGCTGTGAAAGTGTTTGATTTTTTATTTATTTTTTTTTTAGTTTAGTTTGTTCATTTAAGATAATCTTTTTGTTGTTTTTTAAGGGAAAAATGTTGAAAGAGAAGGGGATAAGCTCTCTTCTGGCACTCTAATGATGGGGAAAGTTAGCTCTATTTAGATATTCACTTAGTCCTTCTTTTGAATAAAATGAAACTATTACATTTCCTGAAAAATCTCAGCTTCTGACTTCTCAATTTCTGTGCCATGTGAAGTGGCCTCACATAAGCATAGCTCAAACACTGTGCTGAACTTTTCTAAATAGCGTATCTGAACTCTACTTGCTTTATGTTTGGGTGTTATGGCTGCGTCTTTGTTTGTACTAGTGTATTGTCTGGAGAGGTGAGGAGCACTGCTGTCTTGAAATCCTAAAGATCAGCTTGGAAGAAGAGATATGCTTAGCTCTCCTGGGACTTGTTGGGAATTGAACTTCTAAGGAGTTCGGCCTCTTTGATGTGTCAAAACTTGTTGAAATGCTGACCCACAGTATTTAGCATCTACCCCTTTTTTCCAGAAGTTGTATGAATGTATGAAAATGACCCAAATTTCTGATTAAACGGAAGAGAGGAAACAAAAAAGAAGTGGAAAGGTGATTACAATTTACTTTTCCCAAAAATGTATAAAATTAATTTTTTTTATTTAGTTAGACCAGTAAAAACCCTCCCAACAAAATAACAAAACCCGAGAACTCCCGAAAAGCTCATCTTGAAGAAGGTGCTGTGCGTATTTTCCAAGTATATTTTAATCCAAAACATCACAGCTCCATGAGTCTGAAGGCTAACCAAAACATTATCATGTGTTTCTGGAACTTAGGCTTTCAAGTCTTTTACAGCAATTGGATATCTAACAAAAGCTCTGGAAGAGTTCAGCCAAAGAAGTACTTGTTTACAGCAGAAGAATTTTACATTGACATCAGCGTACTTGTAACTGTTAAACAATAACTTGCATCTCAGTCATGTTAAAATCTCTGCTGACAAGCAAGTTCCAGATAATTTTTATTTTTTTTTTTTTTTTAGCTTTGGTTGCCTCTGAAGTAAAATTTCAGCCTTTTATGGATTCACATTAAATCCATTTTTAGTGTGAGGTTGACTATTTTTTTTTTTTTTTTTTAGCTCACCAGGTTTAATCCTAGATTTTCTTCTCACTTAATGTCATTGTGTTCCTTGGGCTTTTTTTATTGTTCCTTTTTTTAATTTGATAGGAACTGTGATAATTCAGTTGAACAGAGGTTTTTGTCCACAAATGTGCTTGCGTATTAGAATATACATTAAAGTCTAACTGATCATATCTGATATGGAAGGCTTTACTCTTGGTGCTTTGTATTTGGGCATTTTCTGGGTTTATTGTATATTTAACATTTGACAACTTAGAATGGTTTTAATGGAAGTTGTGTCTCTGGCTTTGGGAATGAGATAATCTATTTAAACATGCTTTTTTTCCTTCCCTTTCTTCTTTTTGTCTGGCAAAAAAAAAGAAAATCTGAAAAGAGCACAAAGTGTTTTTCTTGGATTTATTCATAACTCTTCAAATGATCTCACAGTAACTTCCATGATGACAGACTCAGACTTCATGGCAAGGTTCTTTTGGGGTATCAAAACTAAGATCATGCTAACACCTTCTGCCATAGAGTTTTAGAGCACAGCAATGATACAAGTAAGTATTGTTTTTCAAATTTTAGACATGGGGAAACAGAGAGACCGAAAGGACAATTCCTATTTAGGTGAAGGCTCCTATGCTTTCAACACCTCACCCTTAATCCCTTTGGAACTGCGAGTTTCAATGTCCTGAAGGTGAGACAGTGAGCTGCCTTTCAGCAGTTTACTTTCTGCTGATTGCAGTTTTGGGTAAATGCTGCTTTCTTAACTGTGCATGTGTCTTGAACTTCTGCGCTTATCAGAGGAGGCATGTAGAATGACAAGTTGTGTTTGTTCCTTTTAGGTAGTGAATTCGTGGGACTTGAAAACCAGTCTCTGTTTTAAACTGAGAACACATTTAAATTATGCTGTTCTGCATTTTAATCTTGCCTACTATTGGTTTCTCAATTTATCTACAGTGTCATTTTGGCTCTTACAGCAAGCATGCTCAACAGTCCCCTGTTGTGTTATAATTTTCAAATAATATTCTATAAATGACTGAAAATTATTACTGTGAGTAAAAAGCTGCTACTTAAGTTTGTAAAGCAGTTTTTAAAACTTGTAACACTTTATCTTGGTTATCCCTTGCTCATTCTTCAGTTGACTTCTGTGTAGATATAGCTTTTATTGTTTGCTTGGAGAAAATTGTTGTTTACAACACATCTTCTGCTGAAACGGTTTTAAAGATTGTCATTACCAAACCATTTGTTCAGTGAAGTTTTTATAGGTGCAGTATAATTTCTAAAGCTGATACCTGTAATATTTTAATATTGTTGCTACAGTTGAATACTGCAGTTAGCAAAAGGTGTATTCCAGATGCAGCCTGAGAATTCACATGTGTGTTGAGGGTGAGGTGCTGCAATTAATACAAATAAGCTAAGTGTTTCAGAAACAGAGTTGTGAAGACTGCAAGTTCCTTTTCTTTCAGAAGTAAGCGACTTTATCTTGCGGCAGTGCTGCAAGATTTGGATGGGAGGTAAAATAGGCAGGTGACTAATATCTTCTTGGGATATTCCAGAAAAGATTTTCTATTTAGGCATATTGTCTATCAGGGTGTATAAACCCTGCATATCTCTGTGGAATCAGGGGCTGTTGTTCATTACTATGCTGTACTAAAATGACTGTAGAATACAAAAATATGTTTAAAAGGGAGTGTGCGGTTTAAGAAAATAAGTGAATAAATTTCTGTGGAAATAAATTTCTTAATGGTTTATCGAAAGGAAGAAGGTCTTGAAAAACTTCACAAGCTCATTCAGATTTTGCAAACTCTTGCATCCAGAAATGGTGGAGGAGAGTGAGAGCATCCTCTTGGAGATAGTGTTGTGGTTCAAGCGTAGGAAAATATGTGGCAGACAAACAAGATTTGAGTCAGTCCAGAACTGCAGCAAAAGGTAAAGATGGAGGGGGGGCTAGAATAGTGACTGTGGATCTTAGAAGCTTGTAGAGGGTTCCACCCCTACTTATGTTGGAGAGAAAATAAATACTGAAGTCAGTGTAATAAAACTTTGGGCATTTTGACATACTGTGTGAGCAGCTTGTGTCTCTGGTAGCTTCTTTAAAAAGGTTAAGAAACTAAGGGGTGATAAATTTCCCTTTGCCTTTTTAATATTAAACACACGAGAGCAGCCTGGATGACTTTATTCCTGCTTTTAGGTGTGACTTCTCCTGGAGATTTATTTAACTGTTAATCCTTCATCCCTTTGGATAGTTTGGTATAGTGTTGCTATATAAACCTGACCTCACTTCTAGAAGGATGGGACAAGAGTAAGTGAATTTACACATGACACCAAGTTGAGAAGTTGTGATTGTGAGGAAAATACTGCTCAAATTCATGTGGAAAAGCTTGAGCTAAACCAAAATTTTCTGACTGAAGCATGTCAAGATGAGGATTAGTATCAAAGGAAACTATACTAACAACGGTTGTGACCATAGATGGAGCAATCCAGAGGTGGTAGGGAAATAAGTTACCTCTCGCGGCTTTCAGTTCTCAGTGCTGTTTCCGTGGCTGCTTGTCTCTGAGCATCTGGCAATCAGCTTGAAAAAGGACTCAGCTTCTCGCAAGGTTTCACTTTGGAAAACTGAACTGAACTGAATGGCCGTAAGTTTTCATCAAGATCTTATGCACAGTAAAAGCATAAGATTGTGAAGGAAGAGAACTTTTAATATTGCCTGAGAAACTATTGTTTCTTTTCCTCCTCTGGAACTTACGCTCAGAGTCGTATATGTTGCTGTGAAAAAATTACATTTTTATTTTGGTGAATTCTTTTGTCTAGGATGAATTCTGAGAAATATCACTATGTGCGGGAAAATTATAGAAAGATGTTGTAGAATATCTTTATTTGAGAGTGGTTTTTTTCAACACGATTCCTGTTTTTCTTTGATTCTTGTGAATATGTGAGCATATCACAAGCAATGATTGGTACTGGTGGTCTTTCCTCAGTGTCTGGTTCAAGGAATAGGCCTCTATATGGGTGCAGGAATGGCACCTGAGCTCTTTGGTGTTGCTACCAAAGCTCTGATGTCACGAGGTGTTTAGCATATTTCATAGATGTAGCTGTACCAATTACTAAGTGCATTTGTTTTTATATCACTTGTGGCTTGTAATTTAACTGATTTTTATTGTTGTTGTTCTGTGTGTTGTAATGTGTTTTTGATGAGTGTCACAAGTCTGAATTAATCCTCCCCTCCAAAACGTTTTTATATACTGGCACTCTCTGTTTTGTTCTTCATTGTCAATTCCACTGTGAATTAACCAGGTGCCCTTTTTTTTTTGATGCAGTTGAGTGTATTTCCACCAGTGTGAGAGCGTAACAAATATCTCCAGGTTTTGCTCAGCTATTTTTAGTCCTATTGCTTGTATGTTTCTATTCAAAGAATTCCTTTGGAAACCATTCCAGGAGAGTGTGGTTCTGCAATGCAGGAGAGGGCAGGGAGAGCTCAGTCCCAGAGGGTGCTGTGATCTGTCAGCAAGATGTCTGATGTAGAGTGCTGCTTCCTGTGTGCCACCTTGTTTAAAAGAACACCATCAGAGTAGATTCCCCCTTCTGGGTATTGTCGTGGCTGCATGGCTCCTAGCTGGTGTTGGCTATTCCCTTCTGTCATTTGGGGTACCTGTGTTTCAACTTGCATGTTCTTATTTTGTTGTTTTTTACTGTGTGAACAGGAATTAATTTTAGGGGTCATTTAGGTATGGACTGTTGCATATAGCTGACTATGCATTTCTACAGTTTATTCGCCAAATATGAGTTACCAGTACTTGTCTTTTTCCCTGCCTCTGTTACAATCCAGCATATATATATATTTTTTTTTTTCGTTCTGATATTGGCTTAATCTGGATTAGTTTTCCTGGCAAGTTTTCTAAAAAGTGTGTGGGGTTTTTTGTTATTTAACAACAGCTTTTTTTTTTCTTTTTTCTCCATTATTTATGCTGTTGCATGGCTTACTCACCTTGTTGTTACAGCTAGCTGTTGACAGTAATGATTGATGGGGGGTTGTCCGCAGAAAGGTGTTATGGTTTTTTTTAAACTATGGTGTCTTACAGTTGGTACTGTTTCCAGCCTGCAAGCTTGAAATCCCTTGATGTATGCTTGTAGCTCATGTTGTATGTACTGACACAGCCCAAGTTTAAACTGCTTCAATAGCATCTTGTCCAGCTGACATTATCATTGAGGGTGTGGGTAATAGTAGTTTTGAGACAAGTTGATCATGGTTAATACAGTGAAGTATTCCTGTGTTATTCCCATATTACCTGTGCAGCTCTAGTGGTGTGCTTCATTCTTATTGAGATGCTTTGGCTATTTTTTTCCTTGTAGTATTGATAGCTTAACCAGAACTTGACCTGAGATCCTAGGTCCTTCCATGTATTCTTTGAAGGGAAGGTCTATAACTTCAGTTTGTACTCTGCAGTTGTTTCCTCAGCTACATACCTACACATATATATACATATATATGTATATATATATGTGTGTGTGTGTGCCCTGAGCTCACCTGGGCTTACAGCTGACCCCCAAGTTCATCTTGGATAGACTGGAAATTACAGACTGCAAATTACTGCATCTGTAGAGGCTTTGCCTTGTGATTGTTTGGAGAAGAAAGCCATCTGAAGAACTTTCCAGTCACCCAGACCTGTCTTCCCTGACAAGTCTGTCTGGCTTTCCTCCTTTTTGCCCCTTGGAGGGACTGCTATAAGGTTTAATGAGCTGGCTGAGGGAGTAAGCCTTCTCAACATGGGCTTTTGATAGGCAAAAGATGGATGTTTAAGTGTATTATTCCTGTGAAAATGAAATTCAAAGATGACCAGCAAAAGCATTGAATATTTAGTTGTGTGAACAAACCCTGTTAAAGATTGCTTTCGGTTGCTGAGTTGCTTTATGGTAGTTTGAATCTCCAGTTTAATGTCTGAATGTAGACAGATACTTCTGTGGCTAGGAGAAAGGACTGTGTTCTAGATTATCCTAAGATGTGTAAGTCAGGCTGTCCTGGTTGATTCTAACCTCCTCTTGTTTGGATAGAAGCACCTCTACATTTTTACAAATATCTCCTTCACTCCAAGTTACTAAATGCTAACAGGTCTCCAAGAGGCTGGGCATTAAGGAGTCTTTCTCAGTAAAGGAAATACAAGTCTGTGTTTTCCCACTGGTGCTCAAAAGAACATAAGTGATTTATTCAAGGTCACTCTGCTGACAGAGTCACTTCCTAAGAGTTTTTTATTTTAAAAACTCTTACAAGGCATTTTTAGTGTTTTTTCTTTGTTGCATGCACAGGAGCCTGACAAGGATCAAATCTTACTACATTGGATCACAGGAAAACAAAATGTGAAACCTCTCATTTTATTTATAATGGTACAGCCTTCCAGTATCTGAAGGGGGCCTATAAGGATGCTGGGGAGGAACTCTTCATTAGGAACTGTAGTGATAGGACAAGGAGCAATGGGTTAAAACTTAAGCAGGGAAAGTTTAGATTGGATATAAGGAGGAAGTTCTTTACTGTAATGGTTTTGAGGCACTGGATTGGGTTGCCGAGGGAAGTTGTGAATGCTCCATTCCTGGCCAGTTCAAGGCCCGTTTGGACAGAGCCTTGGGTGGCATGGTTTAGTGTGAGGTGTCCCTGCCCATGGCAGGGGGGTTGGAACTGAATGATCTTAAGGTCCTTTCCAACCTAAACCATTCTATGATTCTATGGCTGCTAAAATGCAAGTTCCCCCTTCCTTTATGAACTTGATCCCTATCCCTTGTCTCAAGTTCAGCAGCTGTATAGCCACGTACTTTTCCACTGGATAAGCTTATTCAACTAACTTTCTGTTTTGTTTTATAGAGTTTACTTTGCTCATGGGTCAGCTCACTGAGCCCATGCCCTCTGCAGCTGCACAATCGTTAGTCTTATTGAGGGGCAGTAGCAGTATTGTGTGGTTAAGGAATAGGGAAACAGGAATGCCATTCCTGCTGATGGCTCACAGTTGGGTGGTATTAAATGTGAGCTGAAACTTGCTTTTAATGGCATAAACTGTTTGGATTCTACCTGCACTATGGAATAAATTTTGAGTGAATATACAGCCAGGTCCCGAATGGGAACCAAAACTCTAGTCATGTTTTTTTTTGTCCCAAACTCTGCTCAGCTGTCCTCCTCTTCAGGAAGGCTGTTGCAGTTCTGGCTGCAGAGGATAATGATTTTCAGCCTTGAAAAACCTGCTAGTTCAGTTTTTTCTTCAGCTGCATTAAAGCTCACTTTTTATGAAGTACTAGTTAATATTTTTGCAAGCCTCCTAGTTAAGGCAGTATATAATTCAGACTGAGTATTTGTTGCAGGGGGAGACTAAGCTGTAGTTCTGCTTGCTGCAGTTTTGTTGCAAGCTCTAGACACTAGTGCCCTACCACTGGGTGCTACTCAGGAAACCTTAAGAGGGAAAACACTGAGGACTTTCTTTTCTGGTTTTCTTTGATTTTTCTATTCTTTGGGGGGGAGACAAACCCAGAAAAACAGGTATAAAAGGACGTTTGCAATAGTGATGGTTCTTCACCACTGAATATAACAGTGATGGAATAAACAGCAAGTGTACCATGTATTGACTTTTTGTGTTGTATGCAATACTCATCATGTATTGTATTTTTCTTTTATCTTGTTAGGTTAGAAAATAAGACAACAGAGGACTTGGAAATCGAAGCATTCCTTTCCTGTTGTAGCAAGAAGAAGTGGTGTGTGCATAGCTGTGCAAGCACCAGGAACTGCCTCTGAGCCAGCCTCCATATGCTGCCTAACTCAAAATATTGAGTCAGTTCAGGACAGCATACGGTGTGGTCAGTGATGGGAATGCATTTTATGCCTTTTGCTGCGGCAGCTTTTAGAGATGGTTCACATAAGAAAATCATTTTCTGTTGCAAAGGGCAAGAAATGAGGTCCTTCCATTGAAGATGACAGGGCAGAGAAGCGTACTTTAAAGAGTGTGGGCTTTTTTTTTCTTTTCTATCTTTTAAATTTTTTTTTTTTAATCTGTTTCCTGGCAACAACTGTGTTCTGGTCTGTGTTATGGTCTAGTAAGATCCTGTGGTTTTGATAGTCCTGAGAATGGTGCTTAGATAGAAGAGAACATGCAGTTAGTTTAACTTGGTCTCTTACTTGAAATTTCGTTACAGTCAGCAGTACATGCTGGTAACCAGGAACGGGTCCAGAGAAGAGCAGCAGAGCTGGCGAAGGGTCTGGAGCACAAGTTTGATGAGGAACAGCTGAGGGACCTGGGGGGGTTTAGTCCAGAGTAGAGAAAGTTCAGGGGGACCTTATTGCTCTCCACAGCTGCCTGAAAGGAGGATGTAGTGAGATGGGAGTCAGCTTCTTCTCCCAAGGACAAGTGATAGGACAAGAGGTAATAGCCTCAAGCTGCACCGGGGGGGGGGGTTTAGATTGGATATTAGGAAATGGTGGAATCACCATGCCTGGAAGTGTTCAGAAACTGTGTAGATGAGGCCATTAGTGACATGGTTTAGTGATCACCTTTGCAGGTCTGGGGTGACAGTTGGGTTTGATAATCTTAAAGGTCTTTTCCAACCTAGTTGATTCTATGATTGTTTGTTGCAGGTCCTTGCAAGCATGGGGGTTACAATTAGGACAGGGAGCAGGACTATCCTTTTGCATGTAGAAATCCAGCCAGTTGCTATCTAAAATGGAGTTGTGTGTGTTTTGCTAAGCAGGTTTTTATCAGTCTGAAGATTGCCTTGATTGTGTGAAAGATAAAGGCCTAGGTGGAAGTCAGGCTTTTCTGATTTTAGTGTGAATGGTTTTATTTAATACCAGTGAAAGTTGAATTTGGAGAAATTTAAGTTCCTCCTTCAGAAATTTCCTTACAGATAAGGGCACTTATTGCCTCTGAAGTTTGAATATTTGTAAAGATATTATGAGGGCAATTGCACTGGTTGTTTATTGGTTGTGGTTTTCAGATTTTGATTAGGATAATCACCAGTATATACAAGCACATAAGACACGTCTGCTAGGCAGAGACTGGGATAATAGCAATGATTTGTGAGATTAGAAGATTTTTGTAAAGAATGTTAATGATATTAATTGTCATAATTTGAATCTGCTTTACTAGTGGAAAACAGAATTGTAGAATCATAGAATGGTTTGTGTTGGAAGGGATCTTAAAGCTCATCTAGTTTCAGCCCCCTGCCATGGGCAGGGATACCTTCCACTAGACCAGGTTGCTCCAAGCACTGTCCAACCTGGCCATGGTGTGCTGTTCAGTCCCTCTTCTGCATCATGATTTTGGATATGTGACTAGCCTTTGCCTCATTCCAGTCTTCTGAAGATCAGCACTTCTTTCTCTTCCAGAACAATGCTGTCTCTTATTTGTAAGACCTATATGTATATTTATTTCTCTTCCTTTGTATAATATTTGATTAGGAATACTAATACTTGAAATTAATTACTTTTTTCTTTCTGGTAATGAGAAATGACTGATTTTTGTAGATAAGGGTATGTTTGTAGTTAATTGTAGATTTACTTGTTAGAATAATAATTTCAGCTGTAACAACTCAGTGGGTTTTAAGAAGGGTGGGTAAGTGTGTTGACTTATTAGGTATGCTTTGCTAACACAACTGGAAGTGTATATGTTAGTTTATATATTTGTGCTGGTACTCTGGCCACTCCCAGCAATCTTCTTTTCTTGGTGTAAAATATGAGAGTATACAGATGGTACAGGTCCTCTCTACTGTGGTGTTCTGCCAGTGATGCAGGTCTACTCCTGACCATAAGTATTATTCTTATTTACTGTAGAAGACTGCAAGATGAGACATGAATCCTCCCAGAATCCATAAGCTCAGGTTCAGTATTGTTGGCTTGGGGCAGTGAAGGCACTGAGTAATCAGCACTGCTCCTGAGGAGCATCTGACTCTTGCGAACTTTTCCCTTTTCAAGCAGTAATAAAGGTGGTGAGGTACTTCAGACGAAAGCACTTGAGGGAAATGTGTTGCATTGATGCTTTGCAGACCTAATTTTTTTCCTCCAGTCTTTTTCCTCATTCTCTTGTGGGTTCAGCAGTAGTGGTCATTTTTTTTTCCTTCTTAGTAGCTGGTGCAGTGCTGTGTTTTTGACTTTCAGCCGGGGAACAACGCTGATAACACCTATGGTTTTAGCTGTTGCTCAGTAATGTTTACTGTGACAAAGGGCTTTCTGAGTCTCATGCTCTGCCAGGAAGGAGGGGAAGCTGGGAGGAAGCAGAGAAAGGACACCTGACCCAAACTGACCAAAGGGGTATTCCGTACCACAGCACGTCATGCCCACTATATAAACTGGGGGCAGTTACCCAGAAGTGCTAGACAGCTGCTGGGGTCAGGCTGTATATCTGTTGGAGGGTGGTGAGCAGTTGTGTTCTCTCCCCTTGTTATTTCCATTGTCATTATTATTATTGGTGGTAGCAGTAGTGATCTGTGTTATACCTTAGTTACTGGACTGTTCTTATATCAACCTGTTGGAGTTGCATTCTTCTGATTCTCCTCCCTGTCCTTCCAGGAGCAAGGGGGGCGGAAAGAAAGGGGAGGAGTGAGAGAACAGCTGTGTGGTTCTGAGTTACTGGCAGGGCTTAAACCACGACATCATGTCTCGCTACTGCCTTAGCAATAAAATATAGACTCATTGTACGAGTACAGCAGTTATGCCATCATGAGGCAGTGTCCTGCAGCCTTTTGCCAGGCCTGTCATTGTGAGAAATCCTCGACTGAGTAGCTTTGTGTTTAGAATTTTAAAATGCAATCACACTGTTAATGTGCTCATAAAGATTTCTTCACAGTTGTCTTTATCAGAGCTCCTTGTCCAGAGAGTCAAGAAAATGACTTTCTTGAGACTGCCTCAGGAAAAATTTGAAACTGCAAGTATTTTCTTCAGCTGATGGAAGTGACTATTTAACTTCAGAAGGGCTCTGGAAAGTCAGGTGGTACTGCAGTGCATAGGCTGTCCCTGGAAGTTCAGTATGTTTGCTGAATCTTGCAGGGCTGGCCCCTGTCAAGTCAATTTGTATTCTCTGTCTTTCTAGCTTTGCTGACTTCTTTCAGCCTAAAAGGACTAGGTTTCTTGCTGAAGGGAGGTTGAACAAAAGATCAAAGAAAGCATTATAGCTTATATATATATATAAGCATATATAAGCATATATATAAGCATTATAGCTTATATATAGACCTGCTTTTTGTGATAGTATGCATTCAGTTACTCTTTGATTCTTTGCTTTCATTCTCAAATTGAAGAAAAACCCAACTAAATGTATTGGGTAAGTCTTACAGTATGGAGGGAGTGGGATTTGGTCTCTTTAGAAAAGTTGGATGTTGAGAGAGCAATACTTTGTTACTGCTTTTGGAAACTAGAATAATTGTTATCATTCCCCAGTCTGGGGATGGCTTATTATACAATCCCTTATCTTCTGTTGTAGTGTGGGTGCTTGGGCTAAACTTGTTGTACAGACAGAAACACTAAAACAAACAAAACCTTGAAATTTGAGGTTATTTTCCTCTTAAACCCATCTGTTGCTTTCCATTTTTAAGTCTAGTTACTTGCTTTATGAGGAAGTGCTGAAATTCAAATTCCTTTGAGCTTGAGAAGCTAAACAAGGAGTGAACAATTAGCTACTGATCAAAAGCTGTTTTTTTAATGTTTTGATTTTGTTTAGGCTTGGGTTTTTATGTTTGTTTGGTTTTTACGTAGAAGTAAAGACAACCCTCCTCTAGAGCTACAAGAATGCATAAATGAAAAAATGGTTTAGAGCAGTCTTGTGCTTCTCTTCTTTACTGTGATGAATCAAAATGTGACCACATTCTTCACACAATGGTTTTGGGAAGTCCAGTATCTAACGCTTTCTCCTCCTCTTTTGCTAGTTCTCTTAAGGGTCTGTTTTATTTAAAGTACATCTATTTCTAAAACATACAGCTGTTTTGTCTGCTTGCTAGAGTTGCAACGTGTCTACAAGGTCAAGTATTAACTGCTGATGAGTGACTTTTGCCCTGAGCCCAGACCATGACATGGAAGCTGAAACATCTGCTTGTCTGAATATTTTTTTAAATGTTTATTAAACAGATTTTAATTGAGTTGTCTTCCAAGCTAAAATCTTCTTTACTCATCTGGTCTGCAGTTAAAATTTAGTTCATCAGTTTGTAATATCCTACTCATTGCTATGACAACAGCCTGCCAAACAGACTTTAATATGAGGAGTTGAGGAAGAGTAAGGAACTGCTTTGCAAGCAAGGAAGTGTTCTTGTTCAGCCACATCTTATCAATTAATAATATCCCACTTAATGCTCTCAATTCTAGTCGCTGTGGCAATTGAATGCAGTGGCTATCTGCCTCAGTTCTGCCTGCTGCTTTGGTACTCGAAGAAGTAGGTGTGCTAGGTGTAACCTCAGCCCATTGGTGAGGGCATGCCTCTGCCAGGGAGGTGCAATGTGTCCCTGGTCAGTGCGCTGTTGGTGGTGCAGCAGAGCTCTTCCCCTGCTCCTTTTGCATGCTGATGAGCCTGGGCTGATTGCACTGTCTGGACACTGCCTGTAGATAGTGGGAGCCAGCAAAGGGGAAATACAATAGCTTTATTTTGAAAGCTCTCTTCATATCAAGCTGTCAACTGTGCTTTTAGGAAGGCAGGATTGTGTCTGAAATAGATTGTAACATGTCCATGTTGACTTAACGGGGAATGTCAAACTGAGGGTGTGTTTCTATACTTGCCTGAAGCAAGTACAAGTCCATACTGCTGCCAGGAAGAAGCTCTCACCTTCGCTGGTTTTCTGCTTTGGACCTGTTGCAAAACTGTGCTGCTCATAGGCTACGCAGTCGGCAAAATGACTGTTCTGCTTATGGGCTATGCAGTCAGCAACTTCGACTGTTACACTGTTGAGGTTGTTTGGCTCTGTTCCCACCAGCAGGCTGATCTTTCCGTTCTGCTTAATCCCCAAGGTGTGTTTCAAACGTTTGTGTGCCTTTTTCCTTAAAGCATCTTTTCATCCTGAAAACCAAACATGGCTTAAACAGCTGTGGCACAGAGACACTGTGCAATACATGTTAGGAGAGAGATAAAGACACAATCCTTTTCAGGTTCAATAAGTTGCCTGGCTGTCAGAAATGTAGGCTATAGTTCAGCATCTGCTTTACAGACAAACGGGAAGCTCTTCGTTTTAATGTGTGTATATTACTATTGTGTCTAAAACATGGAATGCAATGTTTTGGGTAGCTTAGGTGAGATTAAAGAAAGTAACATTGGAATCTATATCAGAATTTTTAGGTATCAAAATCTGCACAAGCATGATGTTAATTCAGAAATTATGAATAAATTGTGACACAGTGGAATTATAATTTCTCAACATGACTTAAATCACAGTGGGCTAATTGCAGACAATCATGTTTGAAACTAATAGGTTATTTTTCAGAGAGGTTAGTCTTCTTTGGCATATTGTCTGTTTAGGGTTTTTTTCACTGCTTATTGTGCTAGGCTCAAATTGTGAAGAGGTGACTGATACTTTAAAACCCCACAAAAAAACTAACAACCCAAACGTAATTTTCAGTCTATGTAAATTTAAGTTTCCAGATGTTGGCAGTCTATTCAGCAAGCTTATAAAGCAGATATTAATACAAGGAGCAAAGGTAGTTCCTACTGCAAGCTCAACTGAAGACTGTCCAAAATATCAGTGAGCAGATAGTTCATGATAAGTGTTGAACTTGCTGTTCAGAGCATCTCTACATCTACTAAATGTATTGCTTTCTGTAGGACATGTTGTCTCTGGCTTGAATAACCTCTGTTCTGACCCTTATCTGGCTTTTAGGGTGTCAGGCACAGTGCTTAGGAGGTCTGTGTTTTGGAACTTAGAAGATGACAAAGTTAACTACTTTAAGAGACCGGGAGACAGATTGGCTTTGGTAAATATATTCATAAAGCTAGAGAAACACAGTGTTCCAGTTAAGCTCATACTACAGTCAGTTCCTGGTAAAGGCTGGACTTTTCTTGTTAAATATGTAAGAGTTCATGGAAATGTACTTCCTCCTAGCACATAAAGAAATTCAGTGTCAGGGTTCAATTTGGCCGAAGAAAATGTATTTCTAAAGTGAAGAAGAGATTTAGATGACCATGGGGTTAATTCTAGATGAGGCTCCTGAGCGTTGTGAATCGATGTTTAAACTGAAGCGTCTCATTGCAACTATAATTGCTAAGTAATTGTGAGTGATAGTGAGCAGCTGGGTACTGAACACATCCGTGCCCATGTGATCACAGCAGTTTGCTCCGTTTTCAGCATTACTGTGCATTGAGCTCAGTGGTAGCTGGTGTGCACCAAAGCTTCTGCCCTGACAAGTTGCATGCTGAGGCATGTTCATACATTGGGGCTGCAGTAAAAGCGCTTTGCTACTTGTTTGAGCATCTTCTGCCCTGGTGCACCACTTGCAGGTTGTCCTCAATTCCTTAGATGTGTTTAGAAGCAGTTTTGCTTCCAAGTGTCATGAGGACAGAAGCCAGGCAGTTTACTGTAGCAGTTCTCATAGCTGAGATCCATTTCCAGTTATCATAGCTACTGTAAACCATGCTCATCAATCAGCCTTGTGTCACATGCTGTACAAGCACAAGGGGAAGAATAAATTCTTTGTTTCAAAGTAATTTTAATGCTAGAGGATGAGTGAGAATGAACTGCCGCGAACTGGGTAGCAGTCATTTGTGCGTGGGATTTGGGGTTTCTTTAGACTTTCTTTGTTGACATTCAACAGAGGTAGGTTTAAAGCAAGGTAATAGATAGTTTTGTAAATCATTTCTGTAACTAGGAGGGAGAACAAAAGAGAAGTAGTGGCTGGATTTAGAGGTACTTATCATAATTTCTGTTATAAATGAAATGTGAAAAGTAGAGTACGTGTTGCCATGACCTTTGTGTGTGTGCAGAAAGGCAGTTTGGTGATTGGGAAGAGAAGAGCTGCCTAGTTTATGAATGTGATTTTTGCATTAGCATTCTGAGAGAGTATGAGAGTGGTTGAATTCCAGGTATCAGAACAAGACAGCAGGCATTACAGAAATGTGAGGGGTGATATAGCTGGAACTGAAACTTCAGCAGAATAGCAGACAGAAAAGTCTGGATGTTAAATAACTGGGGAAAGCTGTGAGATTTAGATGTTGTCTGGAAGTTCAGATTTAGACAGATTCTGATCAGCTGACAAAAATGCGTTTTATCCACTGCATTTCCCCCTTTACAGTAAAGACTGTGATAAATTCAGTAATAGTGTATTAAAGCTGCTTTCTCAGGAGTCTCTTTCTAGAGTTTGTGGTAAAAGCAGGAAGAGTTCAAGCTACTGCGTCTTCTGTATATTATCGAATCAGTACCATGTCTTAACTCGTGCTCTTTCTCTTTTAACTTTTTTTTTTTTTTTTTTTTTCCTTTCAGATTTTCTATTTTGTACATACACTGTTTTGTATATACTGTATATGATGACTTCGGTGGGCAGTGAACGTACCCGGGGCACTCGGGACAAAGCGCAAATTTCAACCACACAGCCAACACAACCACAGAAACAAGTAATACAGGTATGTGACACTACATAATTAATTTGAGTTGAAAGTGAGCATTTGTTTTTTCCCTGGGTCAATAAAAACTGAGAAAAGGGAAGAAAAAAATCATGGTCTCTTTTGGAAGAGTATGTTTGTATTTCTTTTCAAGTACTCAGTAATCCAGGACAACAAGAAGTTGTTCCTGTGTTCTTGACTCTAAAGGAGCTTTGTGTGTTTTTCAGCAATATTTCCCATGAGTGGAGAATTCTGTGCTTATGTCTATGTCAGGATTTCTGTCCTGTGACTTCAGTGTCCTCAGATCTTCATATACCAGCCTCCTGATTTTCGGGGATTTCTGGCAAATAGAGCAATTTGAGTGGGTGGGAAAAGTGTAGTTAGATGCATGCTATGTTCTAAGGTGTGATTCAGAGTATCTGCAAGTTGCACAATCCTAAAACTTGTGCAGTGTCCTCACAAAGTGAAAAGAAGATGGTTTTCCACTAGCAAATAAAACTTATTTTGAGTATCTGTGAGATTGAAATTACCCCATTGTCTTGATTCTCAGTGGAAGAGCAGTTAAATCCTGTGTTTGCCTGGGTGACAAGAGACTGTAAAATGTCTCTGCTCCTGGCAGCTAATTATTCTCTTGTCAGGTATTCCTCAAAATTGGACTCAGTTCAAGAATTGCCTCAGTTCTCTGGTTGAAGAGAGTGTATCAGTATAGAGGTGCACCTCTGGGAAATTGTCTTATTGTTTTCTAGACTCATCTTCATCATGAGTGGGCTCCTGTTCTGTTTTGTACAGTATTAATTATGTGACCTCAAGCCTGTATCATCTCCTTGTGTTGCAGCGCTTTGCACAGTGGTGATTCATGCTACTGTGTGAATTTTGAAAGCGATTTTCAACAAATGAAGTTGAATTGGTTTTGTTTTCTAGCAAGTGCGGCTGCAGGATTGTAGCAAGAAGGTTAACAGCAGTGGAGTATTCTGCCCAGTTTAGGGTTCTCTGGCACACGAAAGACATTGGCAGATAGAAGGAAGTCCAGAGAATAGCTGTGAGGATGGGTCATTCTGTCAGTGGGAGGTTGCACAGAGTGACACTGGAGGACCACATTTTTTTATTCTCAGGGTATCAGGTGGACCTTCCTGCTTAGTCAGGCTTTACAGATCAACAGAAATGTGTGAAGTTTTACTGTTCAATCAACAATGATTAATCTTTCTGAATGCAGAGTAATATTGCTTTCCCAAATGGAAATTTCATTGTCGTAGTATCATGTTGATCATCATTTAGTTTTTTTAAGAAATTACATCAAAGTTCTTTTGCATTGCTTCTGGATAATAAACAAACTTTTTTAAAAAAAGATCTGGACATGTTACAGTCACATAATTTTGTGTTTTGCATGCTTCTGCTTTCTGGTAGTTTAAAGACTGTTAGAAGTCTGCTGCGCTGTCACACCACAAAGATTTCTTGTAAGGTTGAGTAAAGTTTTGGCTGCCTTAAGATGCTTCTGTTTTCTTAGTTGCAATTAAAACTTGACTATACTCTTTTATAGGATACTACAATGTTACTTGTAACAGTGGTGACTTAAAGAAGAACCACTTGGTGGAAAAAAAAACTCAAGACTTTTTGTGATGCTGCTTTGGTGTTTGTGAAGTCAAAACATTGGGTTTGTTTGTTTGTGTTTTTTTTGGTTTTTTTTTTGTTTTTGTTTTTTCTTCTTTTTCTTCTGAATTGCCAGTTCCATCTGGTAGTAATCCACAGGCATAAATATTAGTGTGCTTGTTTCTAAGTTCACTGCTTACATGGGAAAACTGAAGTTAGTGTCACATATTTGATACTGTTATATTTGACTTGAAAAGAAATGTTGCTTTACAGAAAAAAAATGTCTTCCTGTTTCTGTTCAAGTGTGCTGTGATGTCTCTGCAGAAATTAGAGGCAGACTTTGTTAGAGAGCAGGCTTTGGCCTCTTCAGGACCCTGCTTAGTTAGATTCCATGGGATATAGCCCTAGAGGGCAGGGGGGCCCAAGGCTGTTGGTTGATAGTCAAGGATCACCTGCTGCAAGCTCAGGAGTGTTGCATCTGTACTAGAGGGAAGTGCAGCAGGAGGGCCAGGAGACCTCCTTGGATGGATAAGGAGCTGCTGAGGAAACTTTGAAGGAACAAAGAGGCTTATAAAAGGTAGAAGCAAGGACAGGCAGCCTGGGAAGAATACAGGGATATTGTCTGGGAAGCTTGGGACCAGGTTAGGAAAGCTAAGGCCCACTTAGAATTAAACTTGGCTAGGGATGTTAAGGAT
>JARCZZ010039699.1:0-34651 GCA_030323915.1 Brotogeris chrysoptera
GTAACTGAAAACACTGGTGTTATCAGCGCTGTTCCCAGGCCCAAAATCAAAAACGCAGTGCTGCACCAGCTACCAAGAAGGAGAAAAATGGCTGCTACTGCTGAACCCATGACAATAGGTCACATACTGTTTAGCAGGAAGCATTCATTAACTGCAGGTCACATGTTCCCCTTGAACATTTTCCAGGAATTTTCAATTTACTGAGTTTGTAAATGTTCTAAACGTACAGTTATATGCACGTTTCATTAGAATCCAGATGAAAACTAATTATTGTGTATTTTACGTTGTACTAGGCACAAGTAATACTTGCCTGTCTTCTGCAACTTAAACCTATGCTTTTCCTGAAAAGCATAAAATTCTTTCAAACATCAGACTTCAGTTTTTGCTGAGACGGTAACTTTCCCTAGTTAGGATGGTATTAGGTCCACAGAAGTGACAGCTATTAGGTACATAGTAACTGGTTTACTTCAATGTGAGCTCCTCATAAACCTTTAATATAATTTGGCATATTTAGATCACCCTGCTGCATCACATTTACAAGGTTCTGCTTAAATAGCCCATCACTTCACTGGCATTTTGGCAGCTCCAGAAACAGGTATTGCAGGGTTTTTTTAAATTAAATATTCTTATCCATTTTATTATGTTGTTACAATTTAAATTTTTTTATAATTGTGTTTAACTCTGCTTGCCTAATACCAGAGTGTTAATGTGTCTGATTATTTTATTCCAGCTAAAAATTCCATCTGATTGATCTCTAAATGTTCTTCTTATTGGCGTGTTTGGAGTAAATTTCTCATGTGCAGTACCTTAATGAAAGGAATTGCATAGGATATTAATCTCATGCTGGCTGAAAATCTTTGCAAATCCATAACAGAAATATTAATAAGATTGTGGTTTAAGATCTGTAATTTTTCATTAGACTTGACTAGAGTAGTTCAGTTGGAAGGGACATAACATGAACTATTTTACTTTTTCCATGAAATCTCTTACTTAGGTTTTGTTGATTTTTTTTTTCTTTAAGCATGAACCATACTTGCGTGCTTACCTTTTATAGTGGATTCTTTAGTTATAATTAAAGTTCGTATGGAGTCTAATAATATATAACGTATTTGTACTGACCATTATTTAAAATTAGAGTGAATTTTATTTTATCAGAAGAAATTAAATTGGAATGGCTTCTGGTTTGTGGTCCTATTTTTTAATAATTTCATGGGTCTTGAGAGGATATGATTAAGAACTGTGATATTAAGGCAGTAAGTTTACTAGGATCATTGAGTGTAGAATTTGCAGTCACATTGAAGTTTTGCCCTTCAGTGTATTGATTTTCACTGTTTTTTTTCTAACTGGGAGTATTATCAGAAGGTAGTCTAAATTTATTGGTCTGGATTTTCAACTGGTTTAAACCAGCATAAGTCACTTTGAGTCAGTGCAATGAAACTCTTCTGCTGGGGTTAAAATAAGAACTTACAAAGCATTTTTTTGGAAGATCATACTGCTTCCTCAGGTATGAAGTAAAAAAGAAGCTTATAGAATGTGGAAGCGAGGACAGGCGGCCTGGGAAGAATACAGGGACATTGTCCAGGAAGCTAGGGATCAGGTCAGGAAAGCTTAGGCCTAGATAGAATTGAGCCTGGCCAGGGATGTCAAGGGTAATAGGAATGGCTTCTGTAGGTTTGTTGCCACCAAAAGAAAGTCTAGGGATAATGTGGGCCCTCTTGAGAAGGAAGTGGGAGAACTGGCAATCCTTGATTTGAAGAAGGCTGAGGTTCTCAAGGACTTCTTTGCCTCAGTCTTTACCAGCAAGTGCTCTGACCATGCTGCTCAAGTTTTGGAATACAGATGCAGGGACTGTGAGAATGAAGACCTTAGGCCCACTATAGGAGAGGATCTGGTTTGAGATCATCTTAAGAACCTGAATGTGCACAAGTCTGTGGGACCTGATGAAATACATCTGCGGGTCCTGAAGGAGCTGGCAAATGAAGTTGCTATGCTACTGGCCAGCGTTTTTGAAAAATCATGGGAGTCAGCTGAAGTTCCCGATGACTGGAAAAAGGGAAATATAACCCCCAATTTCAAGAAGGGGAAAATGGATAAGCCGGGGAACTACAGAGCAGTCAGTCTCACCTCTGTGCCTGCCAAAATCTTGGAGCAGATTCTCCTGCAAGGCATGCACATGAAAAATATGCAAAGGGGAAATCCTGTCTGGCCAATTTGGTGGCCTTCTATGGTGGGGCTACAGAACAGATGGATAGGGGCAAAGCAGTTGATGTTATATACCTAGACCTGCGCAAAGCATTTAGTGTCAAATGTCGTGCAGGACAGTGTCGTCCTGCATGACATCCTTGTCTCTAAACTGAACGGACACTAATAAAAGTGTCTGTTTTGTTGGCATTTTATATTCACTTATGTTTTTTTGCTGTGACAGTTCTATGCAGCTTTTCCCAGAGTGAACTGAATTAATTTGCGGTGTGACAACGTGTTGTCACACTACAAATGAGTGGGAAGCAGAACTTGTACTTAGATTATATTCTGGGCAGGAGGGGAACCCAGGCATGTACGCTAGCAACTTTGGACAGCTTGCATATCTGCAATAACATTTTAGTTACTTTGGAGGGGTGTTCTGTCAAAACTAGCGAGTACTTTTCATTTAGTTTTGGCAATTTGCAACAATTAATTTTTTTATTACTTTCCAAATCTTCCATTGTAATGTACATTTGAAACAGATTTTCGAGTGTATCTCCTGTAAGGAAAGCTCCTCCTATTTTTTTCTGAAACCTTTTTGTGTGTGTGTATGTGGAGGACTAAGAGGACTAACTCTAGAGTTATCTCTCCTTTTGTGGGTTTTCTGGCTGGATTCATTGAAATAATCCAGTATAATATTATAAACTTTTGCATCAGCAAAGCCCCTGAGTTTACCTGGTGTACATTATTGTTTGCTGCTTGCTTTGAGATTTCCTGGTCTCCCGTGGTATGTCACGCACACTGTCATCATCCTAGTCCAACTGTCAGTATTAGAGTCTTAAAAATCTTGTGCTTTCCTACTAAGGCGAGGAATCCCAATCCCTAATAAATAAATAAATACTGATCCTGTTTTTGTATTTGGGAAGTAAACTTGTTTATCTGATTTTATTCTATTTTATTTTATCTGGGGTTACATCAGAATTCTAAAGTGTGAATGGAGAGCCACATAGGTATGAATATGAAATGCTTATGGATTGACATAGCTATTGTGGGAGAAGGCTGCAATTTTCATGGTGCATAGTAGGGCCAAATTAAAATTTTTGCAGGTGCATGAAGAAATGTAATTGTGATAGATCAGACATGTTTCTACATTTTTTTTATGACATCCTGTCATGGTTTTACACTTTCAAGGAACTGAGAAGACTATGGAAGAGCAGGATTTCCAAAGTTAAATAATAAAAGGTCTGCACAAAAAGTCAGAGGGAAATGCAGGATTATTTTTTTTTTCCCTGAATGTATCTTAATTTCCTACCTTAGATGTACTCTGGTTTTCTGGATATTGTAGCGGACATTTCCTCTGAGAGTGTGAGACTATTTGCATTAAATGATAGAGTGATTTTCATGGCCAGTCTTACATAGCATGCTTATCAGAACGTTAGAGCTGAAGTAATGATGAACCACGCAGTCACTATTTTGTTATTTTAAACTCAGAGTATGTGGGAAAGACAACTTAGATTTTAGCCTGGTGCTGGATGCATGAAATTCCCATTTTCCATTACATTCATGCAGAATGTTTGCTTTTATATTGCATTGTTTGGCTTGATTACAGCCTTCTGGAAATATATTTGCTTTGTTTTCTTTATCAGGTGGAAAGGTAAGGGCATTCAGAGGATTTCTGATGTGTTTTGTGGTCTGTTTCAGAACGAAAGAAAACACAAAACTGTATCTTGACAGATACAGAAAAATCAAACTACATGACCTTCCGTTGTATAGGTATCCAACCACAATGCAATAGCCCTTTCTTGTATCAAAACCAGAATTTACATAATTACACATATATATAAAAAAATCTTTATGTGATTACAAATATGAAAAAGTTGTCATTTCTGTTTTAAAGTACTTCAGGAAACAAAACTAAGACAGTCTGCCAGCACATTCAATTCTTCCATCTTTCACATGAAATGGTACCCTATGTTTTGTAACAAAATTGTGATATTTTTTTTTTTACATTTCTCCATAATAGAAAGTGAAAATTGATGTTCTTGTCTAAAGCAAAATAATTATAAGAATTTCTCAAAAACAAAAGCACTCCTTAGATTTAAAATTGTATGTTTCTCTCCCACATCATCCCCTTATCTGTTTCTTTTCACAGGTTATTTATATCCCTGACCTTGGCCTGATTGACAGGGGAGTTGAATTGCAAGGTCTTACTGTTTCTTTCCATACATCAGTGAGATGATATTAGAAATATTAAACGCATTAGTAGCTTAACTAATGCTTAATTTATAAAAGGTGCCATGTATGCCATTTTACAGCAATTTACTTAATATTATGAAATTATTTTTTTCTGTCAGTAAAAATCTTAAATACTATGATGAGAAAAAAAAATGTTTTTACAGATTATAAAGGCATGTGCATAAGTACAAGTATATTGTCTTCTGATGTTGGAATCTCTTATTTGGTTACAATCAGTAAATATTAGTAATCATAAAATTTCAGGTTAGTTGTGCCCTCTGTGTCCAGTGAGCTGCTCCTTCTAAACCAAATTTTACTCTGTCTTATCTTTTCCCAGCCTTCAAATCATGAAGAACAGGGCTGCTGTTTCATCTCCAGGTGTATGCGTTCCACATACCAGATTATGAACTTGGTTTGAGAAGAAAAATCGAACAGAATGTGGAAGTTGCCAAAAATTGTTAATAAAAATTAGCAGCAAAACCAATATTGCTTTCCAATTGGTCATTTAGGGTAGCTGTTCTGTAGACGCCCTCACACATAAACCATGAAAAGCATGTTGGACTTACAGCTTATATTTATTTCCTACTGCAGTATATATTTTTTTAATTAACCTTAATCTTTCATTACTATGTTATTATAAGAAAGTATCTTATTCAGACACATCTCATTCAGATGTTAGGCCCAAGTCTTAAATTCATCAAAATGAACAAGATTCATTATTTTTATGCTGATCTGGGGAAGAGTGGGCTCTCATGAAAAAAAGCTGGGTATCATACTTGGATATGAGTAAAGTCTCAATTCTCCATAGATATGCGCTTAGAGGGTATTTGCAGCTATCTGTAATGATGAGACTTCGTTACCATCTCTTTTTTTTTTTTTTCTCCCACTTGTTACTGTGGTTGCAGTTCTTCTAGTGTGGATACTTACAACAGCCTGCTTTGACCCCTTGTCCATCGGTGAAGTAGGCACTTCTCAGAGAAATTTGTTTTATTCTTTATCTAACATGGGTGAGATGAGTCACATTCTGTAAGAGCCCATTTCCCTTCATTGATCATATAGGGACCCTATATAGCTCTGCTACAAGCTCTGCTGAGAAACCTTTCTGCTGTCATGTCTTTGTTATGCAGACTGTAGTTATGAATGAAGAGAAGAGACTTTCTACGATTGGAGGATGATTGCATATCCAACAGCTAAAATGAGGATTGGTAGAAATAGATATTTGAGTTTCACATCCTCCCAGTCTTTTCTGTCCCTGAAATTTGTCTATCCCAGGGCCTGTTCCTTCTATGAAAGACCTTTCTTCTATAGCCACAGTTCTAATGGTCTCATACTTAAGAGTCGTGATCCGACCGATTAAAGGTACATACTGTTATACTCTTATTGGCTGTACCAGGGATTTGAACTTGCCTGCTCAAAAGTTGAAGAGAACTCAACAAAAGTTCCTGTTTTGACAGAGGTTTTAGAAAACCTAGCCAAGCTGCACCTTACCGGTCTGCATGGAAATGCTGAAATAGAAGAATCTGACAAAACCTAAAATGAAATTGATATGCAGTGACCCAGGGACTTCCACCATAAGGTTTTCTCTGAAAAAAGCACATTCTCTGAAGAACAGGCCTTACAGAAAACGCTGACCTGTCTGCAGCATTCTCTCTTGCATGACAGAAAAATCGAAGTACCAGAAGAGCTTACCCATTAGAGTGATGCCTCTTGTGCATAACAGCTATGCTAGTTGGTAATTCCTGTGATTTGGACCCATTTATACTGCTTGCAAGAAGTGAGATTGCCGAGTGGACTCAAATAAAGTCTTACGGGAGTGTAAGTAGCAGCAGGAGAGGGAGAAGAAGCCAACTTGAAGTCTTCAGTGCACAGTCTGGTTGGCACACAGAGGGTATACGTGTACTTATGAGCAAAAATATGCTCAGAGAAGTTAAATGTACAGATAGTTAAGTAGATAGGAAGGGGCTTGGAGCAAAATGAGAGTTCAGAACTTAATTTTAATTGAATAATTTCATGACTGATTGGAAGTAAAATCCAAGTTCTTTTACTTGTTGATGAGAAAGTCGTTGCATATAAATGATCTAGAATTACTCTCAGTAACTGCTAATGGATAATTATGTCTGAGAAAGGTTGGATTATAGTAGGTTTGTTTTTTTTTTGACGTATTAAGATCAAAACTCAGTTTTCTTTTTCAAAATTGCATTTAATTTAATCCCAGGAATCCTATGTGAATGAAAACTGTTACGTACAGAGAGTTCTGAAGTAAAAATTGATGTAAATTGGTGTTTCTGGGTCCTTTGTTCCTAGGTAAAATTACTTCTTTCTGAGGAAGGTAAGATATTAACTGTGCAGAATGGTGTAAGAGACCCCATTAAATAGGGGATTTGAGATCAGTGGCAGCTGGAAGGGCCTCAGTCTTTCAATCCAAAAAGCTTACTTCGTTTCATCCATCCTTTTAACCCACCCATGGTTGTCAAATCCATTGTTCAAACTGTCATTGTGGGGATTGAGTAGTTGAGCAGCCAGTGACCAAAGGACTCTCTGTAGCATAATGGACAAGGTTTACTAGCTGCATATACAACCATGAAAAACACATCAGTGATGTGTAATCACTATTAAGGGGATCATATATGTTCTCTAAATGTCCTGGGAGTTTGGAGCACTTGGAAATAATGAAACTCAGAAGTAGATTCAGCTTTTCTGCATTCTGAATGTTCACAGGTTGGCTGTTCTGATCACTTTCTGTAGTTTTTCCAATTCCTTGCTTGTCCTGTTTTCACTCAATTCAGCAGTTGTTTTATTTTTTTGAGCTACTATGCTATTTTCTGCATCACCTCCAGCCTTGCTTAAGAAGTCATAAATCGCTGCAGCAGATGCTCATTGTCTCATTACATCAGTCTAAGTTACTGCCAGCTGCTTGACCTACAAGAGGCCAGGTGGCAAAATCAGGTTTTGCTGGAGACTAAGTTATCTATGGTTAATTGTATCTTAGTGACAGTTGTTTACTAAGGTAGAAATGTCACCTTTGCCATCAGATCCAGGGACATTTTTTCCCTTTTCAAGGTGCTGGATAGTGTTGAACAGGGCTCTGCAAGCATAGGCCAAGCCCCAGAACGTTGCCATGATTTGTCCCTCTCTGGTGTGAGCAGAATGACAACACGCCTCATTTAAGTGTTTTACTAATTTTTCTGGATTTTACACTTGTTCAGTGGTGAAATTCCAAAGCACGGGAGGGGCCCAGTGGCCTAGATTCTTGCCCATACTATCCCACACACCCTGCCACTCATGACTGTCCAGCCCGGGGAAAACCTCTTGGTCCTCCTATATCGTCATCTAACCCTAGACAAGTCCCAAACCTGACTCTGCTTAACTCTTAAGACGAAATGGTCGTGGGTAAAACATAGTCTGTATGCGTGCCAACATGGCAATCCCCATCACAATCAGCAGGCAGGTCTTAAGGGTACCTAAAGGCCATTCTAAACCTTCAGAACTCTCAAATGATGCTGTAAATGGTCTGGTAGGGGGGGCTGAGAACGTAAGGGAATGTCTCCTTCACAGCTTGACCTCCCGAGGAGGGGAAAGAAGATGTGTAATTGCAAACCACTCTTATTATATACCTCCCAAAGTATAGAGGTGGTGACCACACTGGGAACTCAAGCCAGATCAGTTTCATGATCAATAATTCTATTATATTACAAGTCATTACTATAAAGTACAATGAAACAAGAGCCATAGCCCAAGGCCCCCAGCTGGTAAATGCTAAGACAGCAAATACTGGCTGTAAGTAAGGTACAGCATGCTGAAACTGTGAGATCAAGAGCAACAACTTTCAGAGCCAGTAAATCAACATTGTGATGAGAGACTTAGTCTGAAACAATGAATGCTTATCACAAATACAATTAGACATGCTCAGGTCAGAGCTGTTGTTATCCCAACCCTTCATGCCTCACGTTGGGCTCCAAAAAGAACTGTCATGGTTTAAGCCCAGCCGTAACTCAGAACCACGCAGCGCTATCACATTCCCCCCTTTCCTCCCCACCACTGCTCCCAGAGGGATGGGGAGGAGAATCGAAAGAATATAACTCCCATGGGTTGAGGTAAGAGCAGTCCAGTAACTGAGGTATAGCACAAACCACTGCTGCTACCACCAATAATAATAATGATAAGGAAAATAATAAGGGAAGAGAATACAACAGCTCAGCACTCGCTGATACCCAGCCTGACCCCAGCAGTGATATATCCCTTCCAGGTAACTGCCTGTAGTTTATATAGTGGGCATGGCATGCTGTGGTATGGAATACCTGTTTGGTCAGTTTGGGTCAGGTGTCCTGTCTCTGCTTCCTGCCAGCTTCCCCTCTTCCCTGGCAGAGCATGAGGCTCAGAAAGTCCTTGGTCAGAGTAAACATTACTGAGCAGCAACTGAAAACATCGGTGTTATCAGCGCTGTTCCCAGGCTGAAAGTCAAAACCACAGCACAGCACCAGCTACCAAGAAGAAAAAAAATGACTACTACTGCTGAACATGGGACAGGAGTTATATAAACTGCCACTTTTAGCTTACTAGTCATAACATATACTTACAAAAGTAAAATGTTTGTTTCTTCTTTCTAATATATACTTATGCACAAAGTCAGTAGCTTTCCTATAGGTACTAAAAAGTTTCAGCATTCCTTTCTGCCAGGGAGTCATTATGTCTGCATCCACTCTCTTGGAGGCCAGTTGACATGAAATATTCTATGTCCGTGTTTTTAATTGTCTAGCCTTCCAAAACACTGCATTTGCATGCAGACCACCTACTGGGACTAGTCCCTTGTACAAGCTGCAGTTTAGTATCCAGATCTGCTGTTCTCTGGGAGACTTATAGATGCCTTGACCAGATCTATCAGAGACCATTCAAAAATTTAACAGTGTAGGCAGTTGGGCTCCGATACACAGGAATGTTCCTAGATAACCATGATACACAAGGATGGATTTAGTCATTGCAGGGAACACATCATAGTTTCAGACTGTAAAAATCAATGTGACCTTATTAGCACCTGAGTAAAATATGATGTGGTTTTACATCACACTAATGTGGACTTTTTGAATGTTGCTGCCATCTCTGTTGAATTCTACAATAACTTCAGGTTCTGAGTTAGAAAAGAAATTAATCTATTCTGTTTGCTACCTTCAACATGAATTAGACTAACAAATTTTACTGGAACAATTAGAGAAAACATACAGCACCTAATTTTTTTTGTGTCTGTTCTTTTAGATTTCAACAGGTGTGAATGATTTTACCTATCCATGATGTGTTTAATATATTAGCAAATACACTGTGAGATGTTTTGTTTTCATCGTTTCAGTATTTGAACACTGTATTACTGTCTCTGCTGAATCTTGGCTGAGATACAAAATAAGACCTATGAGTTTTGACAGTACTTATTTTAGAGGATTTGTATGTTAACAAAGTGAGTATTAAGCAATGTTATAACTAATGCCAGGCAGGATTTAATCAAGAATAGACACCTAGCAGCTTACAGGCAATATTCTGTAACATAATTCAAGGCAAGTCATTTTGGCAGATCTGTAATGGAAAATAACTATAACTTTAAAAATAGTAATTTTTCCAGTTCAAGAGCTGCAGGTTTCAATTACAGCATCAACAACCACTTTAAAAATGTTAAAGTATAACTTACTGATGTAGTTTATGAATTTTTTAGATGTGAAGAGACAGCTCTGCGCTGAAGATTTAATGCTGCAAGCAGGGAGCATATGGATTATTGAGAGTTTAACTCAGAGATATGGATCAGAATCCTTTCCTTTTCACATTTTTCATGTTTTTTCTCTTCTTGCCATTTCTTGCTTTAAATATTTTTTTTTATTTAGGGAAATTGCCTTCCAACTGAATGCTTCATTATACATATATAATGCACATTTATGTTTCTTTTATACTAAAAATGTTTTTAAACCATTTGGATTTTGTTGCATTACTTACTTAGACCTGCTTGTTTTACCACAATGGAGACTTCTTGAGTTGTCTGTGATACTTGCCTTCTTTGTTGTTTTGCCTTTACAAAATTTCTCTTTAGCACCTACACCACTGCAGTAGTTTGAATGTAGTAGTTTGAAAACACTGTAGTTTGAATGTATTTTGCCTTCATCTGGGACTTCAGCCTCTGTCTACAGTTTTCTATTACAGTGAGCTTCAGGGCATGAGAACGTTCTGTCACAAGCTGCTGAAAACTGTCAGTAAGCTGAATTTTGAATGAACAGAATTCATTAGTTCTTGCACACTGAGGCTGACTTACTTTCTGTTTCTTAAGAAAGTGTATTTATATTTGCTGGTGCATTCCAAACTAACTTGCTTCTGTTTCACTGTTGTTCATGTGTAAACTTCTTGTTTCCTAACAATGCACCTTCAATTTATACTTCAGATGATTTCCTCCAAATGTATATGGCTGATTGCATTATTTCCGGTGTCCAAGCAAGCACCGCCTATTTTTTACACCCATCTTTGTCCTTCATAAAGAAGCTACACTGTTTTATAGCAATACGTATTAATTATCCTACTGATTTGTAACAGGGTGCCCAGAGAAGTTATGGATACCCCATCCCTGGCAGTGTTCAAAGCCAGGTTGGACGGGGTTTGGAGCAATCTGGTCTAGTGGAAGGTATCTGCCCATAGCAGGGGAGTTGGAACTGGATGAGCTTTAAGGCCCCTTCCACCCCAAACCATTCTAGGATTCTATGATTCTCAGCTATATCAGTTCATAACAGGCTGATGCTACTTTCTGTACTGACTATATGAACATGGGAGAGGTTCAATGATGTTTGCTTAGACACTTAGTCTGAAGTCTGTAA
This sequence comes from Brotogeris chrysoptera, assembly GCA_030323915.1. Classification (NCBI taxonomy): domain Eukaryota; kingdom Metazoa; phylum Chordata; class Aves; order Psittaciformes; family Psittacidae; genus Brotogeris; species Brotogeris chrysoptera. Next base: position 11,256 of record JARCZZ010039699.1, read on the forward strand.
TACAGTGGAAGGTGGATGAACTGAAATTTATGGGTATTTTTTTAAAGGGGACAGAAATGTAGACAATTATCATTGTAAGGACGTAGTAAATACAATTAACCTAGAAGAAAACAAAGTTTCCAATGAGCAGCTAGTAGAATCCTCCAACATTACTAGTGGTAAAACTGGACCAGGAGTGTTAAGTGGTATAGACCAGTGCTTGCGCTGTGTCATGACCTTATTTTGTTTGCTATGGTAAAAATTGCCAATGAACACTTTTCACATTTTACTGTAGAATATATTTTCTTTAGAGAGATTATTAAATGCATTGCCTATCCTTTGAGGAAAAGGAGGCAATTCTAGTATAGCATATTTATCTTCCTGGGTTTAGATCCCATTTAAAGCCTTTGAATAGGAATGAATATGCTCAAATTATTAACAAAATAAGGTCTGGGTTTTCCTACAAATCAAGGTTACAGGCTTTCCCAAACACAAGGCCTAAAATGAGATGTGGCTGAAGAGGGACAGTTTGGAAAATGTGAAAAATATCTCTGGCACAATAAGAGAAGAGGAAAACCAAGAGAACTTTAGTTCTCCAACAAGTGGAAAGGTCGGAGGTTTTTATTAGCTTTCATTAAAAAAGTCGGTCTCAATGAGCTGCTGAATGCTGTTAATAGCAAAGGGAGAGATAATGGTGTGTGTTTAATTCTGAAGGAGAGAAACAGAATATAATCAAACTACCTATCTATAAAAAAAGCCCTAGATGATCTTAAGGTCCTTTCCAACCATAACTATTCTATGATTCTATAAACATCACAAGGGGAACAAGGAGATGAGTAACTTAACAGTTTTGTCATGAACAAAATGATGTCAAATCAGTTTGATTTCTTTCTCTGAGGGGGTAGCAGGTGTTATAGATAGAGAAGCAGTAAATATTAGATAACTTGATTTTAATAAAGCTTTCAATGCTTCATGACATGCCAGTCTTATAAGCTAGCTGTGAAACATGGAATTTATGTTAAGGTGAAAACAAAACAGTTGGAAAATCAAACCAGAGGCATTTATCAATGGCTTAGCATCAAAAGTCTGTATCAAGTGGATTTTTATATGCCTCCCCTCTTGTATCCAGTACTATTCAGGATTTTTATTAACTTCCTTAAACATCAACATGGAAGTAATGAAATTAAATGAAATTGGTGTGGTGAAACTGTAATGGTAGATAATCCAAAATAGCCTTTAAAAATTGAAGTCATGTTATGAAAAAAACCCAAGTGACAGCAATACAAAAAAAGAATGTAAGCTTATGAATTTAGGTAGGAAAAAAATGGCCACACAGCAATAGGATGGGTAAACAACTAATAACTAAGTCTGCAAAAAAAAAAAAAAAGGCAAATATAAACTATAGCAGATCACGAGCTGAGGAAGTGTTAAGCCTGTTGAATCTGTTTGGTGTGTATCACTTCAAATGTCTGAATATGAAATTTATTTGCACACTGAAGCCATGCTTTGTTTGCAAAAGACTTCCTGGTCTGCCATATGTTTCTGTTATTTGCAGATAAAGATATTCTATCTTAGTTAGACATATGGCTACTTTCAGATTTACTAGGAAAGCCTATAATTTGTGAGAAGGGCAAGTATTATGTTGGATATAAAGAAGATTACAGTTTGTAAGGTGTGTATTTTTCCTTCTACTCTTCAGCAACAGCAGTTACTAAGTCAAAGTAATTTACTCATTTTTGGAGTGTTTTGCTTCAAGAAGGGGTAGAATAATTTCAGAGAATGTAGGAGAAAGCGTCAAGCTTTTTCAAAAATCCAGATAAATTTATGACAAGGGAAGAACTTGAAATCTTTGATCTTAAGAAATTAAGCTCAGAGGATGAGAGTAGAATGATATAACGATTTACAAACACTTCAAAGCTGCTGCAAAAAGGAACAGGTTAATCTGTGTTTGCTCTGTGCACCACAGAGAAAACACTAACTGTTCCAAATCACAGAATATGTTATTTAGGTGAGAGATTAGGAAGTCTCCCATGTAAGAATTTAGGCAAAATTATGGAGAAGGCAGAAATTCATTTTTTTAAGATTTGTAGATTTCTTGGAAGATTATGGAAATCCATTGCTGAATCATTAAGAGTACATTATAAAAATGTCTTTCAGGAATGAGAAAGCACTTTGGTACTGGGGATACAGCAGATGCTATTTTAGGTTTTTTTCTGACCCTATTTTGCACTGAGTCTTAGGGTGAAGTTCCAAATTCAACAGCAGCACTGGCATAAGACCTTTCTGGTTTTCAGTATTTGAAGGTATACAATGTTTTCATTCACTCTTCTTTTCCCTGCATGAAATTGCACATTTCTTTGTCATTCTTCATAGATTATTCCTGATTTTTCCTTGCTTATTTCAGGTCACAGAACATTACCTCTCTTTTGTTTTGACACAATTGACTATGGAATGAGACTGTGAACTGAATCAAGCAACTTACAAACTCTTTATTTTCTCAAAGATCTGATAAAATGTGCAAGTCCTAGGTTCAGTTCACAATAGTTCCTTCAAAATAAATAAGATGATGTAATTGAACAGGCAGCAGGGGAGGAAACAGGCAGCTGTAGGTTGTAATGAAAGGCATTAAAATAAGCACTATTAACATGAAAATGTACATGGATTTACAGGGCCGGGGTCATACCCTTTTCCTCCGAAACCATTTAAAAACTTCCACACATTTCCATATACTAGTTAACAAGTATCTGTCATTTGTATTCTAAGATACAAGTTAATTTTTTATCCCAGTGATGTTGCATACCTTTGAGCCACACTGTAACAGTGTGACTGAAATTTCAGCTGTGGGCAACATTATGTTGTTAACATAATGTTATATGTGGGCAACATTATGCATGTGGAAAATTAGCTGATGGTATTTTTTAGGATGGGATGGGATAGGATAGGATAGGATAGGATAGGATAGGATAGGATAGGATAGGATAGGATAGGATAGGATAGGATAGGATAGGGTGGGAATGGGGTGGAGTGGAATGGAACAGAATATTTTCTGTTGAAAGGGACCTACAATGATCATCTAGTCCAACTGTCTTACTGCTTCAGGGCTGACTAAAAGTTAACGCCTGTTATTAAGGGCATTGTCCAAATGTCTCTTAAAACACTGACAGGCCTGGGGCATCAGTCACCTCTCTAGGAAGCTTGTTCTAGTGTTTGATCATCTTAATAACGAAGTGCTTCCTGATGTCCAGTCTGAACCTTCCCTGATGCAGCTTTGAACCATTCCCATGTGTCCTGTCACTGGTTACCAGGGAGCAGAGCTCACCACTCACTCTCCAGCTGTAGGAGATCAAAGAGATCACCCCTCAGCCTCCTTCTCTCCAAACTAGGCAAGCCCAGAGCCCTCAGCCACTCCTCAGAGGACATTTCCTTCCAGCCCTGTCACCAGCTCTGTTGCCTCCTCTGGACACATTCAAGGACCTTTACATCCTTCTTAAATGGTGTGTCCCAGCACTGCCCACAGTGCTCCAGGTGAGGCTGCACCAATGTTGAATACACCAGAAGAATCACCTTTGTTGACCAGCTGGTGATGCTGTGTCTGATGCTTCATTTGATTACAAAGGCTGAATAGAAAGTTAATAGCATATTCATGTAGATGTCAAATCCATCACATCAAGGTGCAGAATGATATTCAATTATTTTTTATTTTCTCTGCTTCATTGTGTAAAAAGGCATTGTTATTTCACCAAATTATTTCTATTAACATAGATCCTATTTTTAAAGTTGCCTTTTTTTTTTCTTGAGAACTGCATGGAATGCATGAGAACTATAAAATAATTCTCAGGTAGTACATGTCAAAGAAAGTAAAAATGAGGGACTGACATCCTGAGGGAGAAATTTTTTCTTGGGTTTTTGAAGTATTTTCTGTTTACTATGATCTGATGTGTTTCACAAATATTTTTTTTTGTTATAAACATTAAACAGTATTAAACGGAATTCATGTAGAACAAAATTCTCCATGGAACCATCTAAATTATTACAAATGATTGAAACCCACTATGTTTAAGAGTCACTTCAGATAATCTGTATGGGAAATGAAAAAAAACATTATGTATGGGAGAAAATGCATCTTCTATTAAAAACTGTCATGGACATTCTGCATTCCTATTAGAAGGCTAAAAAAAAAATGTTTTAAAGAGCACATACAGAAGAGAGGAGAAGTGCCAGTGAAAAAATCTATATGCCTTTGTGCATTCATAAAATATCTACAACAAAGTACCTTCTAGTGCTTTGCTTGAGAGATACTTCAGTCCAGTCTATTAGCAGAAAAATAAACTAATAGTGAGAATGTTTTCCAAAGCATTATTTCTGTGAGGCATCTTAAACAGATGAATCCAGAGAATGAATTCTTGTATTTAATCCACAAACGAAGAATTAAAGCAGTTCTGTATAGTTAAAAATGCAGATTTTTCTGCAGATTGCTCTGCATTTTCATATTGCACTTGTAAAGGCAAACTTACAAATTGACACGGGCTTGTGAGGACTTTCCTATTCCTATGACTCAGGTACATAGATATGTAGATTATCTAAGTATTTGGTGCAATAATTTAAGATAAACAATTGCAACTGTAATTATCTGCATCAGCTGCCTTAAAATAATTGTAAAAGGCTTTTTTCAAGAACAGTGGGAAAACCCGTCTTTAACATTGCTTGGAAATGTAGAACCTCTATTACTAGGTGTCTTTGGGAACAGCTGAGAGAAATACTTTTTCTAAATTACTTTGGTACACTTGATTATACTTCAGAACTGAAGAATGGCTTAAGGGGCCTCAGGATATCAACTGTGCTCTGTACTTAATTGTGTAAACCCATTCTACAGGTTGTTTTTTTGCTTTTGAAAGCAAAAAAGAAACTGAGCATTCTCCAGAAGCTTGATAACTCCTAATTTCTTCCCATGAGGTGGTGTTGCCTATACCTTTGATCTTCCATTTTGAAAGCATTTCCTGTTACTTGTGTATATGGGTAAGAGGAGAAAGCAGGCAATTTCGCACACAAATAACTGGATTTAATCATCTTACTGCTAATGAAGTGGTGTGCATATATTGAATACTATGCACCTGTTGTAGAGGGTGCAGAAAGCAGAATGTGTTGCTGTCTTTCAAAAGACTGCAACATGTTTCAAAACTATTGTAAAACTAAGAACATAAAGCTGTGGTTTGGAACAAAGGAGCAAACCTATCACAAAACCCCATTTTTCTTTGTCTCCATTTAATTATCTGTGTTTATCAGCAAAGTAATAATAACAAAAGGCTTTGCTAAGAAACCGGTAGTTCACTTCCCTACAGCACCTTGTGAAGCATATTCTGTCAGGTACTGAGCACCTAGACTCTCTTCAGATCATCCGAGTTGGTCTTGCATGCTGCCAGTAATTGTACCTGAGCACCTAGGAGTTATTTTTCTAGCTCTCATACTCACTCAATGGAATATTGCCATCTGGATTCTTGCCTGAAGAGAACATTAGCTTCTAAGGCTAAATCCCAGCAGGGAGCATGGGCATCTGTCTCCATTGTCCTAATATGTACATACTTACCTTCTGCAGCAGAAGTTCCCTCAGCATGTAGCTGTGCACACACAAACATCTTCAGTAGCATTTGTTCTGCAGAAGTGACATTTTCTTCTATTAGGAACATCTAATATCTATAGTTTGGGTGGCTTTGGTTGACAGTGTAGTGTTCTTACCCCTATTTCCAGATCTAGTTTTACCTTTTGACAGTCTAATGGTGGTCTGATGTTAATACTTCCATCCGTGACTTGTATGATGACACATCACCATTAGCAAATTTACAAAAGGTAGTAAATTAGGGAGTGAGGTCAGACTGAGAGATCAGGTGGCAGAGTTTCAACCACAAGGATACTTAATAAACCCAGGGAGTGGGCCAAAGAAGGCTCTTGTAGTTCTTCACCTAAACCACATGCATCAATGCAGACTGGGAACCAGCTGGCAGGGCAGCAGCTCTGTTGGAAAAGACCTGGGATTTATAATGGATGCCAGATTGAATCTGAGCCAACAGTGCACTCTTACTGCGAAACAGGCAACTGTTTTGTGCTGTTTTAGGGGAGGGTAACTGCATCTGTACTGCTGTGTTCCCCATCAAGAGAAAAGTCAACAGTCTGGAGCGGAGAGCCCTTAGGATGATTATTGGATTGGAGCATATGATGCCCAGAGAGAGGCTGAGGGAAGAGGTTTTGGTTACCTATAGAAAAAAAGGTTAATGGAGGATCTAGTTATATTGTTCAACTACCTAAAAGGCCAGACTATTCTAAAAAGTGTGTAGTGGAAGAAAGCAGTGGTCAGAAGTCGCAAAAAGGGAGATTTGGCTTGAACATAAGGAAAAAGCCACTCATAGTGAATTGGTTTATCTAAAGGGGCTGTTGAAATCTCCATCTTTGCAATTCCCAAAGGCACCTCCTTCCATGAGGAAGTGGCCCATGAGAAACTAGGGTCTTATCCTCTATCTTTCCTCCTAAGCTCAGAAGGTTGATTTTAGATTTTATTTCTTAGAGAAGCAGTACCTCAAAAGGGTGCTTAAATTGAGTGGAGCATGTTCGGACTTAGGAGAATATCGCAATAATTGGATTTGAAGAAATTGGGTTTACTGCCTTTACACTTTATTTTCCGTGCACATTTTCTGTAATTTTGTAATGGTAGTTCCTTATTCTGCTAGGAATAATTCCATGAAAAACAGCATGAGCAGGCAAAATTAGCCTTATTTTTTCTATTTGCTTCCAACTGAGAGTGGTTCATAAATAATCTTACAAAGCTTTGTTATTTAATGATTTTGCTCAGATTTTTTTAAGTATTTCTGGAGGTTTTCAAATACTTAGTTCTGTTGAAAAAAACATTTATTGTTATACACAAAGAGCAAGGCATATACATTCAATAGAATTTCTTATTTTAGATTAAAGAAAACAATAAAATATAAAAACCAGCTGCTATCCCTGCAGACAGGCAGTCTTACTGTGATATTAAAGTTCAAATATCAGGAAAACAAATATAATTTATATGCAAGTTCTACTTGTCAGAGTGCTTTTAGTGTACCTTATATTGTTATTTGCCACATGTTTTACTTTTTTACTTTGCTTCACATGGAATTTTTCTGGTTAGTGTGTTGTGTCCCACAAATGACTTCAACAAATAATGTGAAGTTACTGTTTTTCAAGTCTCCAGAATCTGTCTCTTCAGGTTGTATCATTGTAAAACATCATGTGTTAATTTCTTTTTTTCAGTCTGTGGTTTGTAAGAAATTATCACAGCTGTTTTCATTGCTAGTTTTCTACTCTGTGGCTTTGTCTCTTTGCTGAATTTAGTTCTTCATATTAAATAGAAGCAGAAAAAAGCTTAAAATCAAAGTAGGGATGTGCTACTGAGAAAACATTCTTCCAGTTTTGGACTACTACAATAGAACAGCAACAGTTAAAAACATAAATTAGGCATTGTAACTATTTTTTTTTCTTCTTAGCAAACTATCACATAGAAAATTTCATTGAATCTTAGGAAGAAATGTTAGTAATTACTAAGAAGAGAGACAATTACCATTATGGACAAATTGTTTTTTCTTACAATTATGCCAATCACTCAGAGTCCACTAAGGAGGAAAAAAAAAAACATTAAAAAAAATACACCCGAAACACAACAGAGAAATGTAAAGTAAAGTAAAGATTTACTGTTAGTAATTATGTCAGTATTAAACCAATTTACTAGGATGCTTTTAGTATGCTGATGGTCCTTCTGTGATTTACTCTAACTAGGAAGTACAATTCTGGTCTAAAGGGGACCACCCCCCCCTACCTGCCCCTTACCCCTCACCCCCCCCCCACATAATCCCAAATAACAATTGAATTATCTTGGTTCAAAATAATTAAGTGGGAAATTGGACAGCCTTGATAAGGAGCAAGCTATTTCCGAATTTCCTGTTTGGGATCCAGCTATTTTTCTCAGTGGTTTCTGAACAATCCAGTAATGATGACTGAGACCTCTTTCTTCAGGCTCATTGCATGGGAAGGGGCTTGAGAATATCCACCTGTCAGAGGAAAAGATGCATCATGCCTCATATTGTTGTAATTTTTTTATTTAAACTCTGCTAAGTACTGTTAGAAGAACAGTCATACTGAGTCAGATGAAAGGTCTGTCTGGTTCACTCTCTCTTCTCCAGCAATAGCCAATAATTCTTACAAAAAGAGAACAATCTCAAGCAGACATACCTTTCTGTTTTATAAACTACTGCATTAATCATTCAAGCTAAGTCAAAATATAGCACCTTTCTTGTTAAGATAAAGAATACTCAACAAATAAAAGACATTTTTCTACACAATGATTACCCAGATGTTAAATAAGACAGCATGGTGGAGATGACCCTGGCTGGATGCCAGGTGCCCACAAAGCCACTTTATCACTCTCCTCCTCAGCTGGAGAGGGGAGAGAGAATATGATGAAAGGCTCATGAGTCGAGATAAGGACAAGGAGAGATCACTCAACAGTTACCATCATGGGCTAAACAGACTCAGAGAAAATTAGTCTGATTTATTACCAAACAAATGAAAGTAGGGTAATGAGAAATAAAAACTAAATCTTAAAACACCTTCTGGACAAAAGCACCGGGAGCACCTGCTCCCTTTCCTTCTTCACTGAGTGTGGTGTCTGCAGAGCTGTTTCTATCACATATGCTCACTTCTCTCTCCAGCTGCAGTTGCTTTTGTCCAGCATCTTTTCCCTCTTCTTAAATGTGTTATCCCAGAGGTGCCACCACAGTCACTGATGGGCTCAGCCTTGGCCAGTGATGGGTCCGTCTTGGACCCATGTGGCACTGGCTCTGTTAGACATGGGGGAATCATCTGGCGGCTTCTCACAGAAGCTTCCCTGTAGCCCCCTACCTACTAGAACCTTGCCAATCGAGCCAAATACAGAACAGTATTATTGTTAATGATCATATAGCATGATTTTGAACAGCAGTAGGTTTTTTTTGGAAGCAAGCGGTTTTTTTCTATTTAATACACCTATTGGCAATAATTCTTAAGGGAGAATTTTCTTGAAATATAGATATATCTCATAATATGATGTATTATGTCATATAGATGTTACAACTTGGAAAACTAAGATAAAAAGGAGAAGATTTTTCAGCTTTGTTGGATAGCATAGATGTCAGTCCCAAAGTTAGAGCAGACATGAGATTGCTCTGCAGCAAGGAGCAGGAATACATTGAGACACACATTTCAGACAAGATGTTCTTATAGCTGTTCTACTGCAGTCAGGGCTGAATTTGAACATCACTCAGGACACACTGCTCTTGGCCATAATGGCTTTCACTGGTGATCATCAGTAGAATGACATGGAGAAGTACATTAGGCCAAGTTCATAATTGAAGAGATTACAGTCAGAAGGAATCTCATCATCGTTACATAGTTCTACCTCCTACATATTAAACACTTTATTGATTTCACATACATCTCCTCATCTACTTCAACAATTAATGGTTGATTTAGGGATCAAACAACTTAAGACAGAGTTCTAACACTTTTGCATTTAAAGGCTAAAAAGTAGGACTACAATGACAGTAATACATAAACTACACTTTTCCAGCTGGTGCTTGTAAGATGATCATGTATATTAGAAATAAAGCATTATTTGTGTTTAGTGTCTCTTAAAAGGCTGCATCTGCCCTACAGTAATGGATGGGACCATTTAGAATATTTGAGGAGTCTGAATCAACTTAAGAGAGATTCTAAATCTCTAGGAAACAAGGCCTTTGAAAGGCTGTTTTTATTACCACCTCTTTTTCTACTTGTCTCTTCAAACAGCATGAGATTCTGTAAGACATACTGTGCTAATTAGATGTAGAGTTTTGTGGAAATGCATTCCAGTGTAGAAATGTAAGTAGGCTTTTCATAACAGTAAAAATATCCAGTAAGAAATGACTCATTATATCATAGTATAACTTTAGTTATAGGTCAAAGAGATTAAAACAGTTACACTCTGAAAGGTTTGACTGGTCTGTTACTTACTACCATTATAGAGAGATCATATTACTGTGTAAATACTACTTTTGTTCATGGAATCACTGTTTATTGGTTAAATCTTATATTGTTAACCCACTATTTGTACATGTGCATCTCATGTCAACCAAATTGCTGAGATACAAAAAATATTTTTGTTTATAACTTCAGCAAAAAAAGATCAGTCAGGATGAATATCGCCTTTGTTTCATGAACATTCCCATGAGATGTAAGCATATTTGTTGACAATAGATAAAGCTTACTGGTTTTCCCTTTCTCTGTATTATTAAATTTGAGGGGGAGTGGTTTTGAAACAGAAATATAATAAATAATGAAATTAAATACTGATAGTGAATGCAATCTCTATTCCCTCTACCATGTTCCAATTCTGTTTTAATAATAACTGTAATTGGGGTTATTATTTGGAAAGCTGGTTGATGACTGGCTGAACATGAGCAGCTTGTGCCCAGGCAGCCATGCTGGCCTGTATCAGCAATAGCGTAGCAGCAGGGCTAGGGCAGAGACCATCCCCCTGCACTGAGCACTTGTGAGACCGCACCTCAAATCCTGTGTTCAGTTCTGGGCGCCTCACTACAAGAGAGGTATTGAGGTGCTGGAGCGGGGCCAGAGAAGGGCAGCGGAGCTCGTGCAGGGTCTGGAGCACAAATGTGATGAGGAATGGCTCAGGGACCTGAGGGGTTTAGTATGGAGGAGCGAAGGCTCAGGGGCCTTATCACTCCCTACAGCTGCCTGAAAAGAGGTTGTAGTGAGGTGTGGTCAGTCTCTTCTCCCCAGTAACAAGCAGTAAGACAAGAGGAAATGGCCTCATGCTGTGAATGGGGAGAGGTTTAGATTGGATATTAGGAAACATTTCTTCACAGAGTGGGTGCGCAGGCATCGGAACAGGCTGCCCAGGGCAGTGGTGGAGTCACCATCCCTGGAAGTGTTTAAAAACCATGTAAATGAGGCCCTCAGTGCCGTGGTTTAGTGATGGACTTGGCAGTCCTGGGTAGAGGTTGGATTTGATGATCCTAATGGTCTTTTCCAACCTAGCTGGTTCTGTGATTCTATAATTAAACTATGTGCCAGCTGTGACAGAATGAGTTACTCATTGAAGGCATCCATGAAAACCATGGGTTTATTACCAGTCCACAATTAAAAGAGATAGGAACATTTCCTAAATTTCTTTTGGAGGTAGTCAAATGGTCAAGCAAGGATTCACAGTGTAGGAAGCTATCACATTCTACAATGGTCCCATTGAATTAAAGAGTTATCTGTATCAACAGGTAAACTCAGCTGAATGTGCCAGCCTTGTACAGCAGAAAATGCATTTACAGGGATTTACAGGGCAGGTGATAAAAGGCTGAATTAATAATAAGTAATGTAACATTAAAGACGTTAATATTCAGTCTGTATTAAAAAACATGCCAAACTATTTTTGCATACATATTGGACATGATGAGATAAGGATGATTCCTGAAAAGCAGCTCTCACTGATGACAGGCATATTCCATATAGTTACGTAAATACAAAAGATGATCTTATCATTTAAAAACAAACACATGGAAACAACCGTAAAATGAGAAAATCTGGTTAATTCATTTGTTCATCACTTCATTCAGGCCTCACAAGATTTTCAGTTTTCTTCAGCACTGTTAGAGCTAGTTAAGTCTTCACATTGTACCACACTTAGTAGGAGTCCGGTTTTCTTCATTGCACAACACAGATAAGGAGTTGCACTGGCAACCAGAAAGGGTAGTAAAGGGAATACTTTGTCACTAGTTAAAGGGCAGCTTTCACACAAGGTAAGAAGTGACTTCTCTTCTGGCAGAAGTCCTACTTGCCACGATCACATGGCAGCCTTACCCCAGGAAAGTGTGAGGTCCCTCGGGACCCAGCAACCCTCCCTTGCTTTGCTCATGTTAGTGGCCACCTTGCCACCGTCAGTCACACCAGCATGATCTCCCTGTGACTGCCTGGCTCCTGAAGCCATGCCTGCTTGCCAGTGCACTCTATACACACACATGTCACACTGAGATCACACTGTGTGACCATCCACTACACATCAATGCAAAGATTGTCAGCGAGTCTGAAGGCAAAAAAGACTGGGGATTTCTGTGGCAAATGGCAGTCTCACATATCCCAAAGAACAGGAGTGCAAGAATATGGTGCCCTAAATGCAGACCACCATGGAGGTCTGGGGAATGGTTACAATGGCACAAGGTCCTGGCTGTTGAAGTGGTTTTGTTGAGGGGTGCAGAGAGGATGTGGGGAAGACTCACACATGTAGTGGCTGGAAATGTGGTATGTGTTGAGAACAGATCTTGAGAATAAACCACTGTCAGTGCTTTTTGTCCATGACTAAAAATCCACAAATAGGAAGGCCTTGATAACATGGAGTGGATGCAGGTGTCCTGGTCTTGCTGCCCCTGGTGTACCTGGGGGTAAACGAGAAGGCATGGTTTCAGCTGCCGCCCCATCATAGGCCATTAACAGAGAGGTCTGTCAAAATGGTCTGAGGACATCCTGGTCCTAGGGGTCCTTGCTGTACTTCTGGGACAGATCTGCTGTGTGACAAGAAGACGGACTTCCGAGGCACATGAGTAATGTGAGAGTGAGTAGAGTGGCCATGGCAGCTGCCATGTCTTGTCTTGTATGACAGATGTCCTGTAAGGACATTTTGTCTGCCTCTGGAGAGGCTCACCTCAGAGGATTTTGACTGCTGTTTCTTTAGAGGAGGTCATGGTAAGTAGGCAGCAGCTGAGATAACATAATTCTCTCTGTAGTTCTATGAATTCTTATTCCTGTTTTATTTCCTATAGTCTTTCCTCTAAATTCAAACGCAGAGGCTTGCTCTGTTTGCTTTCCTGTGTTGGGGTTTTTTTTCCTCCCTTTTTCAGGGGGCAGGGGAAGGCAGGGACAAGCAGCCACAACCCCTGTACAAACTTACTCTCTGAGGAAGGCTGGAGGTTCATGGTAGATAAGTGCTGTGTGAAAGGGAAAGGCAGATTATAGTCTATTCTCATGTGCCCTTTCAATCTCACTGCTTGACATGCTCCTTTTTGCATATTTCTTCACCTGTGAAGACCTTTCCTGAAACTTTATTGCTGCTTTTGAGTGGTTCCTTCAACTTGGATCTTCTTTCCTGCCTTTCTCCCAATCCTGTGTGCTTCCTGTTGTGACGGTATTTTGCTGGTTTTAAGGGCAGTGAAATTCTGTTCTGCCTGAATGCCAGAAGTCTGATGGAGTTCCGATGCAGAATAACATTCCTGAGGTTTGTGAAGTTACACTGATACGAATGTCATTATACTGAAACTAAAGTTAGGCCCTTGCACTCTTAATTTAAAAAGACTTCCTTTCTTTAAATGATCTGTTGATGTTAGGAACTGCTGATTGGACTTTTAGTAGCTTATTTTAACAGATTCCAAGCCTATGAACTTTTCTGATAAATCAGTCTATGGAAATTGACTATTTATACTGCTATACCAGCCACAGAGGAATCTTTCTCTGCCAACTATAGAGGCAGTCTAAAATCCTGTCCTAAACCATGTTTCTAAAGTGGATACCCCAGTTACATGACACAGGCTAAGTTAAGTTGATAATCCCTTTCAGAGGCTGGCCAAGATCTATTCTAGAAGTAGCTATGCTATTTATTATTGAAAGTCTGTTCCAATTTTTCATACTCCAATGGTTAGTATCCTTTTAGTTTACTGCCTGATTTTATTTGTGTTCTCTTTCTACCTGTTTTTGTTCCAGCATGGTTCTTTAGCCTAAACACCTACTGGACTTTTCCAGTGCTCACTGTACATGCATTTATAAGCATACATTACATTTATAGGGACATGTAAGTGCATGTCCCATTGTCTGCCTCAACCTTTACTTTGCCACACGAAACCTGGCAAGTTCTGTTAAGTCACTTTTTAATAGATGGGCTTTAGATCATTTACCTCACTGTGGTGACCTCTCTTTTCTCCTGTCCAAATCTGAAGGAATATTTCTGTAAAGTAGATTGAACTGTATTCTGTGTATATGAGATCTTACTACTAGCTTAAAATACTCTCCTTAAGCTGCTGTTCTTACGATCACTGTTGTCTTTTCTTGGCAGTATTCCACCAGAGGATGAGTGTGCCTGTACAGGCTTGTCTAACTGGCTTGAATATTGCTAGTAGTGTAGCCACAGGTACACAGTGCTCATTAAAAGCTGAAAAACCTTACTCAAAATCCTGGGGAAACATGTAAGAACTATTTCACGTTGCACTGCCTGCTGCCACAGTTACCAAGGTTGCATTGTCAGCTAGCTGTAAATTGGATTGCACGGGTATAAATATCTGAAGTTACTCTTGTTGCAGATCTCAGTAAGTTTTTAACTTTCATGCCATGTCTTTTCCTTCACTAAATCATTAGTGATTCAGCTTTTATTCTCTTTTTCACCATCAAACAGATTCCAGGCAAATAAAGACTATTTTGGCTAAAGCAAAAAAGTGTACATTCAGACCTTAACATTATATGCTCCTTTTACAGAAATTAGGACAGTGATAGTGTGGACAGTACTTCCTAATTCACCTTCATTTTGAAAATCTCTTCCCTCGGCAACATCTTATGTCTCTCTTCCCCCCTGCTCCATGTTGATCTCCCCGTGTTCAGCAGAGGCAAGCAGATGCAGAAATGAAACAACCAGCCATATCTTTTCTGGCTGGTGAAATACCTGTTAGGTTCTACCTTCTGTTCGTTTTATCATTTCTGAGGAGATAGGATCTTTTTAAGCACATTCTCTATTTACCAGGAGCAGTTTCATCCCTGCCAACACAGCGAGTCACTGGTGGAATTTGCTCAGAGCTGGCTAACAGTGTGAGCATGTGATCAATTTCAGGGCATAGTTTATGATACAATCAACTCCATCTTTACTGGCAGTTATGCGTTCCATTCCCCCATTGCCAGCATTTATTTGACCTCAGAGTGAGCCTGTTCAGAAATGTACAGTAGAAGAGAAAAAAAGGAATTGTCTTCCAACCAGTTTAACATGAAGTCAGGCAGATATCACAGCACACATGATGGATGGAAGAGAAAAACACAGGTAGTGGTGCAGACAGAATCTGTTCTCACGGCAGCAGCTGGCATTTAGTGTCACGCATACTGAAGAAACGCCTGAAGATTTATAATCTCTGTGTGTACAGATCACAAGATGTGTTCCTGACTTGAAAATGTTTGCCTGTCTTTCCAAGACTGAAATAGTCTGCAGGATGCCCATTTTGTCACAAAATGTGAGCAATTCTGACCTTGATAGGAGAGACTTCAATAACAATTTAGCATCCACACCACGTAAACTTGCTTTGTTATGAAAAAGAATGTTCTTGCTCAATCATCTTGCTTAAGAGAATTTTCACTATACATGCATGCATTTTATTTTCTATTCAGTTCACCGGAATGAATACAGAGAAGATAAAAATGTGTTTCAGTGAAAGGATTAATAAGAATATGCTGAAATGTTTTCAGTTGAGGTGGATGACTAGTGAATAATTGAGTATGTCAGTAAAATTGAAAGCCCAATTGCATAATCTGATACGTTTTTCAAATCACAGGAAAAAGCTAACAAAATAAAAATTAAAAAAAAATATATAAAACCCCTCACTTTTTTTTCTTTTATTAAGAGAGCTTTTTGATGTACAACCAACACCTTTCATTCTGTTATGAAAAGAATTTCTTTTTTTCTGGTGTTCTAGAATATAAAAGATAAGCTACTGGTGCAGTATTCTGGATGCAGTTTATGTTGAAGGAGTATTATTTTTTCCCTTAAAAAAAAAAAAAAAAGAAAGAAAATCCTATGCAATAAGCATGTGAAAGGAATTACAACAACCTGTAGAGTATGTAGCTGATGCTTAAAAATACTGGTTTTCTGTTGATGCATTCCTACACTCCACAGTACACCTCTCACCTTTAAAGCTGTCACACTCCAAACATGGCTTGCACTGAAGAGAATCACTGTTTTGCTTGGAGCAAGAAACGTAAGTGTTGCAAAACTGACTCCTCCTCTAATGGGGAGAGCAAGCACAAGTATACAGTTGTATCGCTCCTAGAGCTGCCAGGCTGAATATTTTGCAGTCAGAGCTCTAAACCTTACAGGCTTTTTCTTTGTTTATCTTTCTACTTTGGGGTCTTTTTTCTTCCCTTTTCTTTCTGAATTTCTTTTTTTTTTTTTTTTCTTTTTTTTTTTTTTTTTTTAAAATAAATGAAACTCTCTCAAAGGCTGGATTTTCAAGTCATTGTTCAGGAAGCATTCATGAACTGACATGGGTCAACATACTTTTTGTTATCAGGCAAAAGTAAGTACTGCAGTTAAACCTGTTCCTACTGTGTGTTTACCTATGAAAGGTTCTGTGTCATTGCATAAGGACAGTGTAGACTGTAGTTTCATTAGCGGAAATGAAAAACTTTAAAAAGAAGTAAAATCATTTCAATATAGTATGCTAAAAATTGTACGGCTCACATTCAGAAAGGAAAAAAAAAAGCTAAAACATATTTACTTGTCATGGTCTCTGTTCAAATACTGAAATAAGCCAGACACAGATATGCCACTCCTGTAAGTTTTCTTAAAATGACATTCAGGATTGTGTTTATTTTTGTAAAGCCTTTTTAACGAATATGGTAGTAATAATACTACGATACTACTGCTTTATATTGTTTATGTTTACTATGTATACTTTATTTGTATAATTCATTAATGAAAATAAGCTGTTAAGGAAGTAAACCTTCTGGAGCTCCTGTAACTGCTGTCATACCTTCCACTATCTACAGATCCCTGGCTATTATTTTACTCTTCATGTGTTGTCCTCTCCTATGTTTCTATGTGCATTCAGTAGTTACCAGACCCTGTTTTGTGTGTGTTATTATCTTCAGAATTCTTTGATATTGTCATAAACTGGCAGTCGAAGACTGAAGGGAAACAAAGATCTCAGAGAGAAGGGAGGGAAAAGCTGGTAAACTGAGCTTAGAGTGAGTGAAGAAAATGGTATGATTTGATCCCGAGAGTGTCTTTTTGGCCAGTTTTCCCTGTGTTCTATTGAAACACTGTACCATCCTCATCTATAATATTCTCACTATTCCAGCAGTCACCTAGGAATTCATTAATACTCTGGGAATGAATACAGTTTCTTTTGCAGAGTTCCCTCTAGAGAGCGCAGCAGCCTGCAAGACAGTGTATGTGTTCTGTGTCCATATAAGCTTTGTGCTGTGGAAAAGCTATGCTACAGCTGTCATCCTTTTCTTTGTCTGAGATCTGGCTTGCTAGTGTTAAGCTGAACTAGGCACTCCCTCAAGGCAGGCAGACGAATTGCCCAGGCTGTGAACATGTTTAAGCAACAAGTAATGCTTGAATGTCTGTAATGCATGCAAGCCATTTACCCTATGCACTTTCATGGCAACGAATATCTATAGAAAGTCTGTGGCATGAGTGCACATCAGTCTTCTGTGATGAAGTACAGCCTAGTTAAATTTAATGGAAGGACTAACATAGACTCTAATTTGGCAAGGAGCTTGCAGATCTTGAAGAAAAACAATATCCAGAGAAATGCAGTTAGTATAAAGGCAATAAGGAGCCAAACCTGATAGGTCATCCCAACACTTTTTGCGTTGTTAAAATTGAACTAGAAATCTGTCACACTAAATTGTCTTGTGGAAGATGTAATGCTTTGACAGGGAGATGTTTGCAGTGGTCTGAACTCAGAGGGATAGTTCAGGTCTCAAGATATTCATCTTAGTTTTTGAGAAGGGCTTTATATTATTTAAGCTATTTCCATTGTATTATCATCCTATTTTTTGTTGCCCAGCTTAAGATCATTTTTAAATGTGTTGAATTTTCATGGCTCCGGCTGAATGAACATCATAGCAAGTATTCTGCTATCAGAAACAGGGTACTCAGGCACAGAAGTGGCTTTTGAAAGCTCTGGCCTTCATTTAGAGATTGTGGAAGTTTGACTTCTACACATTCCTTACTGTAGTGAAGCAAATGGAGTTCAGCCACTTCCTTCAGCTGCATCAGGCTATCAGTCTAAACTTCTGTGATTCTATGATTCTGGTCTACCAGGCTTGTACTCTTCACCAGAATTAAACCCAGGTTAATTACAGACTCATAAAACAATAGAAATGCTTTATTCCTACTGTCTTAGTTTTGTCTTGTTTGAAGCTAATAATTTGGTACTCCCAGAATCTTCAATTTACAAACTTTAAGTTGTTTTCTATATATTTATGTACCTGTGTATATGGGTGTAAGTATCAATACACTTTTTATCCTCCAGGCAGGATTCTGTTAGGGTTTTGTTCCAAACTCTTGCTAGGCAATGCCCGTCTTCCAAAGATCTACTCCACCATGAAAACCTTAGTTTTCTGTGGCTTCTGCTTCAGCACCATTTTTGGTTCCCATTTATTCCTTCAGTACAGCTGTCTTTCAGAGAGGTTGTTGGATTTCACATGATAGAATCAAAGGGCAGCCTATACCGTAAGTCCGTGTTTGTACTAATTAATTAGACCAGTGCTCTAATAAATTAACTCACAAACACTTCCTTATTGACCTTTTCCTAACTGATTTCCTATACCTTTGGGGGGATGCCTTCATTCCCTGATTTGGTCTCCATTCTCATCTATCTCTGATGGCTATCCATTTCCCCTTAGCCTGACTCTGATTTAAAAGTCTGTCACATGAATCTGTACTGATTCCTGCTGCATGGGCAGCAAGGTTGAACTTACTTCATTTGAGGCTGATTTTAACCCCTTTAAAAAACCGTCTCATTATTTTAATAACTTTTACTGATTGGTCGGCTGTAGCTGTTCTGTTCTGCAGTCCTTCCCTCACCCCAAGTTAGCACTGTGGAGCAATTTAATTGAACAGTATGAAATCAAGGGTTCAGATATTTTGTGTGTGTGTGTGAGCTAAATAATGAGAGAAGGAAAGTTTCCTACTTTCTTGGCCTTCCTTCTTTCTGTCTTTTTTTATTGCCTGGCCTTACTGAAGAGATCACCACCTCACTCTGAGAGAAAAGGTTCTCTCAGGTCTGGTCCATACCAGTTGGTGGTGGTTCTATTTAATGTAACCTTTAATCCTTGTAAAAAACTTACCTGTTAAAAAGCTTTCATATCGAGTAGACTTTTTTGTAGATATTTGCAGTAGAGCCACAGGTAATTCTGCTGGTAGGAATGTCTTTGCAGACAATCTCACTGGACTTCTGTATATCTGATTTTTTCAGTTCATTAGCAATACTGAAAACTGTTATTAAAGAAATTGAAAGTATAAGGTGTTCTTAATTGTGTTTTGGCAAATTGAAAAGACAAACCTTCAGGCTGAACAAGGCATTCAGCTAATGCTGTCTAATCTGAAGGAAAACCATTTCATTTTAAGTCTTTTTTTTTTTTTTTTTGAAATTAAAAAAAAAGTTAATTCTAAAAATGTCATATCAAAAATGATAAATTTAGTCATAAAAATCTGTGATAACTGCTTTCCGTGTTTGAGGGTACTGTTTGGGTTTTCTTGTTTCTTCTGAAATACTGTATTTAAATTAATACATCTTATATAAAAGTATCAGCTTGCTTTAGCTTGTATGTATGGATAAAAGTTTTAACCAGAAATTTTCCGTAAATTAAATCTTTGCTTTTCCTTTTCTAAGGTTTACCAGCAAGTTTGGTATGGTCTGGAGTAGTACAAACTTTTATTCTGAGAATCTTGTGGGCCTACATTCTCTAGAGCTTTTGGACGGAGCCTGGGGTGGCATGGTTTAGTATGAAGTGTCCCTGCCCATGGCGGGGGGGTTGGAACTAGATGATCTTAAGGTCCTTTCCAACCCTAACTATTCTATGATTGTATGAATGCCTTCTCATCACGCAAGTATACGGACTTGATAAGACTTGCAGCTGTTGCATCCACCATCAGCAATCTTTCTCATGCTTTTCAAATGTGAATATTGATAAATGCCAAAATTCTCTAATCACCTCATCTTACTTGGGATATAGCACCCTACTTACTGTAGGAATTGTAAACTGTTACAATTCCTAAATATTGACTGAACTCCAAAATCTGTTGGAGTTCAGTCAAATTGCACAGCAGTTTTCTACAGCTGATCAACAGAAGTTTTCTTAAGGAATAATTCAATTCATAGCATATAGCAAGTAACTTCGTATTCACAGAAGCCTATAATTGATAGAATTCTGCACTTCTTGTGATGTTATGTATATGTCCTGTACTCTGTTGTCACTTTGTATTGCAGTCACAAAGTTTTGTCTTTTGAGTTACAAGATATCGGGTGACTTAACAAAGGTTTTGGTTAATCTTTATTTCAAAATAAATCATATAGAATATTTCAGTTGAAGATTCAAAAGAGCTTGGATATGAATTCTTAGAAAAAATTAGGAAGCATTGAACTGTAAGGAAATTTGTATCAATTTCTGATTGTATGACTAAGGAGTTTAGTTGTAACTACAATGACTCATCTGAAGGATGTATCTGGAGAATAAATCTGGGGAAGTATATAATAAGTTTACTTTGCTTAAAAATAGATACCTTTTTTTCCATCAAATTTAAACATTCAACTCAAACTACTTATTGTAAGAGCATTTCTTAGGATATCCATTAACTGTGACTAGAAAAGGGAGAGAAGAGAGACAAGCTGAGAAACAAAACAATTGTGTCTCAAATTCTAGCATTCATAAATACAGCTCACTGCTGTGGAAGAGTTCAAGGTGAGATCTGCATAGTTTAACATTTGAAAATCCTCTGCAGATTCATTTTTGCAAACTGCTTTGTTATGCATATTTTTCCATAATTCATTGAAAACTATGAAACTGGCAAGTAAGAAAAGAATGTTTTAAAAAAAAATCATTGCAAAGATACAAACAAATGAAAATCTCAAAGCGTGTATTCGTTTCCATGGTCCAAGCTTTTTGTTTATATCATGGGCATTACAAGGGGCAGAGTATTCCAGAAGTATTTGCAACATGTGAGCATTTCAGAATAGTACTCGGAAGCTTTTTGAGTATGTGCACTCATGTGTCCTCATACAGTAACTGTGGAGAATGCATGAGGTGCCCATGAGGTGGTCTCATGCCACTGGATGCAACACCTTCAGTGGGGCAGCTTGAACCCAGACTACCCCCTAACACAGGAATCATTATTCCCAACCTGCAGCATGTAATGCTGCACAGGTGCACCTGTGGCTCTGATGACTCTACCTTTACCCGATATACCCCCAAGCTTTATATAGTAGCTTATGACCAACCAAGCAGAGGAGTCCAGTTAGACTCCTTTTAGGGTGGGCTGACACAGTGCAGCAAAAAGGAGGTAAGAGTTTATTTTACTTTTCTAAGAGACCACTAGATAATATAATTTTGGGTTTTCCTTTGTCTTTTGAAGAACCAAGGACACTCTGCTTTATTTTTGTGTTTTTCTTTTTCTGCCCCACTATAGGTTGCTGAATTAAAAATGTGAAAGAATGAATATTTCAAATAAATGTTAAAAATACAGTTTTCCGAAAGATCTGTGCTGTTCAGGTGAGTCGTCTCACCTGTGTATATAGGTTATATTATCATTATGATGTCTCTAGCTTTACAGTGAATGATCTCTGAGAAGATCGCATTTAGCACATTCATTATGTCTGATATTTGTTTTGCTTGTCTTGAGGAACTTTCTAATCTGATTTTCAACCCCCTGACAACCTGAGGTAACCAAAGATTTTTAGCGTGACAAATCTCCAAGCACATTCATTGTTCCCTCAGGGTGAAGTCTTGCCACGTTAATAGTACTTTCAAATTGTCACATTTCCTCTTCCAGTGAACATATGATACACAACATTCCCTGTGAGGAAGTATGTACTGGTTCATTAAAAGAAGTCAGTAAATTTGGTACTGATAATTTCTGTAAACTTTTAGGCCTCTAACTGGAACAAGAATAATCAGGAACAATCATGATATAAAAATTGAAGGTTTATGACTTGGGACAGAATAATCTGTTTGATAAATAGCACGTTTTGGAAGCTTGCATACGGCGTGACACTTCTTCCTTGGAGGAAACAAGAAACGGCCTTTAGAAAAGCAAAGATGACTGGTAGCCAAATCTACATCTGCTCACAGCTTGATCCAAAAATTTGATTGCTGCTGTTGCTACTCTTCACCCCTAAACATTAACTGGAAAATCATCAGAGTTCAAGGAAGCAAATCCAAAGAGAGTAGGTTTTTCCTTTAAAAGATTAATTTTACTTGATCACAATTCAAACAGAAAATAAAGAACAATTCGCTTCAGTTATGATAGGACAAAGTCATGTGCCATAGTGATACTAGAGGTAAGTATATCATGATTGTGTAAATACAGAATAAAAATAGCAAAAAAATCTAAAAATACAAAAAATAAAAGGTACATACTTCAAGTTAAGAGTAAAGATTAGTTTTAACAACATTAATAGAGAAATTGCCTATTAAGATGCAATAACTACCAGGTTTAACTAAACTACCAGGTTTAATGACAGAAGTCTTGGAATCTAAAGGCAGGCTTCTTGTGTGGTGTCTTTGTTTTATGTAAAAAGATAAAGTATCTTTGTCTATTTAATGTAATCGATTATGATCATACCGTTTGTCTTAATATAAGGAAAATAAGAACTAAGTTTATTGGCTATTTGGCATTCAAGATATTCTTCTCTCCAGGAAAAGCCAAACCTCATGTGTCTTGTACCATCATATATCTGCTAAGCCTAAGTAATGCCAAGTTAACCCAATCTGCCTGCAATAATTACTAATATATATTAAAATACTATTCACGTGTAAATCCTCTCTCTGATGAGTATTATATACTGCTTTCTACATTATTTGCAGATTGAAGAAAGGGATCAAATATCTTTCTTCATTCCCTGTTTGAGTGGTAGCAACATGAATTTTCTGTTGCGATTCAGAAAGAGGAGGGGAGGATAAAGAATGGCTACAACCAAGGGAAATGTTACTAGTAACAGTTAAAGAACTTTGACACAAGATGGTGCAAGCTCCATTCCCTGGGCTTCTGCTGAAGACCTACCCCTCAAAAGTCCAAAGACCACTGTCCCCAGAAGCCCTTCCCTCTTTTTCAGGCATATGACCCACTTAGGCCAGAAGTGTATCTGCTCCCTCAGGCCCAGGGTGTCCTCCTTTATCCATAAGAGTCATCATTTTGTCAGAGTCATGGCCATACCCTATGTGATCTCAAAACACCCTGTAATTGCTGGCAGCTGAAACACTTCCTTTTTTTGTATGCCAGAAGTATGACAAAGCCCCTTGTATACACACTACACATACACAGAATCATAGAATCATAGAATAGTTAGGGTTGGAAAGGACCTTAAGATCATCCAGTTCCAACCCCCCTGCCGTGG
>JARCZZ010039700.1:0-11189 GCA_030323915.1 Brotogeris chrysoptera
AGATTGGATATGAGGAAGAAGTTCTTTACTGTTAGGGTGGTGAGGCACTGGAATGGGTTGCCCAGGGAAGTTGCGAACACTCCATCCTGGCAGTGTTCAGGGCCAGGTTGGACAGAGCCTTGGGTGGCATGGTTTAGTGTGAGGTGTCCCTGCTGATTGCAGGGGGGTTGGAACTAGATGAACTTAAGGTCCTTTCCAACCCTAACTGTTCTATGATTCTATCATTCTACATGGTAGAGCAGATCTCTAAATTTTATGCATCTACATTAATGCAGGAAAATAAAAATTAAAGCTTATAGGAAGTCAAATTTTCTCAAGCACTGGTTTACATCATATCTGAACCTTATTGAAATACATTGAAGTAGGAGTTCAGGGCTGTTACTGAAAAGAATGAGAAGAGGATGAATTTACATCTCTGCATGGTAGATGCATATCCATCCAGATTGTCTCATCTCAGTACTGTTTGTTATGTTTTTGATTATTGAACTTTGGGCACAAAATGATTCAAAGTACTCTGTAAAGTAGGAAACTGTAAGGTAGCCCCATCTAAAACTTGGAAAGGATTAAAATGTCATTTTTATGCCAAATGTTTGCTATGACTAGTTGCATGCATAATCAAACAAATTCCAAACTGGTTTTTTGTAATCTCGCAAATTCAAGATTAATGCTTAACATTTCCAGTCTTATGAAAATATTAGTGATTTTGGATGAACATAATCTGTAAGAAACCACATTTATGGTTTCTTTAAATTCTTCACCTTTAAAAAAACTTTTTCTTACCATTTTGCTCATCTCTTTGTTTTACTGATTCACAAAGAATATTACCCTTTACTGAGCTTTTAACATACAGGAACATTTTATTGAGAGCAAACTAGTCTTACTATTCTTAGTCTGAAAGACTTAATGAAAGTGCCGAAATGAGACAGGAGGTAAAAATATACATAGACTACAAAGTATTGCATGTGAAGAAAAAAATATTCCGTAACCGTTGTCCAAACACAGCTCTCTGCTTTGGCCAAATTATGAGGCATTATTTGTGACTGAATTCCAGAGTACATTTTATTTTTATATTCTTGGCCAAGAAGATTGTGAAAAAAGTAGATTGTCATAAGCAAAGTGGCTGAGGACTTTGGTGCCTAGGGCATAAATAGACTTAGATTTTGGTCATGCCATCTTTATTGCTCTCTATCTCACAGTTGGTTTAGTTGCTTGTTATCAATTTTATTTTTGTTTTTCTTGGTTGTATTACATCTGGTTTTCAAAGGACTCTGTTATGCATAATGCAGTTTAAAATTTTTCATTGCATATTAAAAACCAATAGCTTTTCAAATATCAAGTGAGATTGTCTCCCAGAAGATTATTCATTGCAGTTGAAGAGGTATTTGTGGCCAGCTTACTGTTAACACAATATTAACCCCCTTCAGATAATATCTTGAATTTGAATGGGATTACCAAGTTGCAGCTCAGCTCCCTCTTTCCTCATTCCTTCTGAAGAATGTGAGTGGTAACTGTATAGAGTGGAATAACCAAAGCTTTGTATTGATATCCAAAAGTACATAAATAAAGTGAATTTGCGTGCCAGTTTATACCAGCCATTGGCTGCTCGACTTTCAGAAAACAGCTGGTAGCACTCACTGAAAATAATTCATTTTAAATGGCTCATTTCAGGTATTTAAGGTTTGAGAAACCCATAGCTTTTAGCTTATGAAAATATTGTCTGTAGGCTCTTCATCTTCTTTCATCCTACTTCAAGTTTGTTACAGCAAAAATCACTGAAGAATTTTCACTTAGAGGTTCATTAAATTCATATGTTTACAAATCAATTGCCGAATGGACTTACCTTTTCTTCATACTAAATCACTAATCTTTGGGCAGCGTGCCTGCTTGAGTCATGTTTAAAAGTAAAAGCAGAAAACTTTGATGTGAGAGTGGTGAGGCACTGGCACAGGTTACCCAGAAGCCGTGGATGCCCCATCCCTGGCAATGTTCAAGGCCAGGCTGGATGGGGCTTGGAGCAACCTGGTCTAGTGGAAGGTGTCCCTGCCTGTGGCAGAAGGCAAGAACTGGAGGAGCTTTAAGGTCTCTTCCAACCCAAACCAATCTGGGATTCTATGAAAAAAAAAATAAAAACCAGTTTATCACTTTTAAGTAGGATGTGAGAACTGCTGTGCAACAGAAATTAGTTTCATCTTGCATGCGGAATGTTGCTTGCCCTTCTTAATATAACCTCATTGTTTAATATTTGAAGTTTTAAAATCTTCAGTAATCTTTGGTAAGGAGCTGTACATTCACTTGCTTTGAAAAAGATAGGCTCTGTGTGACCCGCCTAAGAAGTTTCCAGGTGGCCAACTTGCCCATGGTAGCTGAGTCTTAAGGAAACTTCTGAATGAGTTAATACAATATTCATCACTTTTTATTTTAAATCTCATGTATCATATAAAGAGTAAATGAGTAAACTAAGGAAGACCTTGTTCTGGTTTTAGTATTTTTGGCTTAAAGACATAGGTGTCCTGAATTGGTAGTGCTTACTTGCAGATTGAGAGTAGGAACCAAGTAGGCTATGGTGAAGCTACACTCTTGGGACTGGCCAAGGAAAGTCTGCTTGTAGATATAGCCACAGCTTGTACCCATCCTGATATACAGTATGTGTGATGTATAGAATAAGCACATCCGTCTGCTGCTTGAGCAGCTATATATCAGTAACTGAGCAGCATTTTATTTTCAGCTCTTTATGATGTGGTGTTATCCCTTGATTTCATCTCATCTCTCATTGATTTATTAGGGATTGGTAATGTGTTGCTTAATCTATAAACACTGCAGTCTCTTCAGGCAGTTATGTCTCATGCGTGTAATATGACGCCCCTGAGGCAACGCCGTATACTTCTTAATCAGTACTTCTCACCTTTTTGGTACAAGGCTTTGTAGTTTTGGGTGGATTACAGGTTTCCTATGCTGCCTCAAATGACCTTTCACAAACCTTTTGCTACCAGAGAGTAGGGTTGACAGGAGTTATATGAGGTTTTGCTCCTATTATATAGAGAAAAATGATTCTCCCAGGATGTTTGTGAAGAGATACAAACCAGTATTTCATTTGTAATTCTTGTTGCTGTTAAAATAAGGAATTAATAAGAAGAGAATCCGGTATTTTTGTTTAGATCTGATCCTCAACAGTAGCATAGCCATGGGCTGTTTGTACTTGGTCTACATCATCTAGACTAAAAATAGCCTTCCTGTCATTTTATTGGCAGAGTTTTAGCTACTCCTTTAACTCTGTTTAAAAATGGATAGAGAGAAAGACAGCATGAATATTGAATGTGTGCAGATATTCCAGCGAGTAACTAAAAGGAGGTTCCTAATGCTTAGAAGGGCTGTATACTTAAATGGAATTCACATTCTGCTTAAGAGGCATTCTGCAAAATATTACTATCCTTAAATGTATTAGGTCAAGTTTTATTTTTGTGTATGTGTCATTGCAGTATCTACATTCAAATATCTAGGCATTAACATATATTTGCTTTATTTTATTAGTGTCCTGCTTAGTTTTTTTCTTTCTAGGTTTTCTTTATGTTTTCATAAGAACTTACAATGAGATATTTAATTTCTCAGCAGTTAAATAAAAAGCCACATTATTTCTAATTTTTCTTTTAATCAAGTGAGGTTTTGCAGAGTAAGAAGTCAAATCACTATTGCCTGCTAAAATCTTGAGCTATAGTCTGAAACTTCTGGCAGTTTTATGTTTTGTTTTTTGAAAACCTGTGGAAACAGCAAAGGAAGAACTGGCTTGTGCTTGTTCTGTCCTAAGAAAACATGGACGACTTTGGGAATTTTCGGGGCCACAGTTGCAGTATGGAAGAGACACAGTTTTGATGTGGACTTGCATCTCTGTTGGTTTTTTTCCTGATCTGAAATTGGTATTCTGGCTTTGGAAAAGCAATGGGAATTAGATTCAGATTACTGAAAAGCCTCGAAACCTACAAAGGAAAATTTTGCTGTTTGTAAGGTAGTAGGGTTACACTGAAAGTATTTTGTCAGTAGATTACTAACATCCTCATGTAAGAAGCACTTTCTCCTTGTGTATTCTGAACTAAAAATTATACACATATATGGTGTGTTCTGCTTTTCCTTCTACTTTCTTGTTCATCCACACCATGGTGTGGATTTGCATCCTTTATGACATTATTCTGCGCATTCGGTGTAGAAGTTATCTGTGCTCACACAAGTGTCTGTAATACCATCTTGCAGCACATACTTGCTTTTTATTATTTTTTGTTTCTCTAGTTTGTGTTTTGAAATTATTTTGTTACTTTGCAAAGTTTACCATTTATTGAAGGTACAGTAAGAGCAGACATGTTTGAAAGCAAGGTACATTATCTGCTGCTTTTATGGAAAATTGTTAATGTTACAGACAGCATTATGAAGAGGAGCAATCAGCATTGCAGTTTTTACATTAGAGCATCTGAAGTAAAGGGAATAATTGTGATCCATTACAAGTGCATAAATAGCATTGACATGGGAGGGTATAAGTTTCCAGAGCTCATAATCAAATCAGAGTATTTACTGGAGACAATTAGGCCTAACTAGTGTATTGTTATATGCACAATCTAGACAACTGGTTAAGAATATCTGTAAATAAAGCATAATTTGTATAAAGCCAGGAACAGTCTGTAGAGATAATTTTTATTGACAGAAGTATCGCTATTTATACCAAGTGTTTAGTGAATGAATATTCAAACTATTTTATGAGTGTTTTTTAAGCTTTTTTTTCCCGAAAAGAGGAACTATGGTTCCGTACAAAATTACATTCCTAAAAGATATACTGTTCTCAGCATTATAAAAATATTATAAAATTACCTCCTATCTTGAAAAATCGAACCAGCTATTCCTGCTTCAAGTTTCATCTAATATATTGTTCCATATGGTTATATGATAAACACATTATTCCTTGAACACGAACTAAAAGTAAAGCTGCCAGGAAGGGGTTTTGTTGTCAGAGTAGTTCCCGACTCATGTTTTCTAAGAGATTTCATGGTCCCATTGTAAAGAGTGGATGATTTAAAACGTGTTCCCAAGATAAACTTTCCCATTGTCATTAATGAGGATGGATAATACTGAGTGACAAGTGCATTAGGAATGACACAGAAAGAGCTGTTAGATTTGTCAGAGCGTATCACTTCAGGCAATGAAACTTGAGGACATTCTCTTTTAGCAATTTTTTGCTACTTATTAGAGAAACAAGGATTGTGATTGCTCACACAGGTGGATTTTATTGTTTTGTTCATTAAATATTTAGGTACCTTTGAAAAGGTAGCGGTGATAAATATGACCATTATGCTCCACTATGAGGGGTGCCAAGGGTTGCTTTGCTTACAAACAATTCAGCAAAATTCATATACCTTGTAATTGTTTTAAAAATGTTTATTTGGTGGTTAACTTTTAGTTTGCAATATTGTTACAGAACAGGAATATTTGAGGTTATATAATAAGAAGTGTGAGGAACTGTCATGCTGAAGCTTCTGGAATGAAGCAGCTTAAAATTAGGACACTATACATGTAATATACATTGACTTAAAAAATTTTATTTCTCCATAGAGAAAGACTTCTTAAATATTTATCCCTGGATAATTAATAATGTATGACTTTTTCTGATGTTTAAAATCTTTCCAAACTACAACATGCCTATCAATTTCCATTTTGAACATGCAATTGGTCACTTTTTCGCCTTGATTCATCTTGCCTGGCTGCCAACCAAATTTTGCCTTTGTGCACCTTCTTGACACTAATAATGACTGAGTTTCTGTTCGTTTGCGTGCAAGATTTCCCAAGCGGCAGTTTGGGGCTGGGATAAACTATCATGATTGCGTACAACTAATCTGCCTCAACCAAACCACCCAATGATTGAAATTGCATTTGACAATTCACCTCTCCTTGGCGTGCCTGAGGTGAACATAGCTACAGACTATCCCCGGAAGGGCATAGCAGCTCCTCCATATGTTGGGGAGGATCCTTTTATTTGTGTCAAGAGACTTTTAGCAAAGCATGTATAGACAGAGAGGAATTTTTTTTCTTGGACTCCCTTGTTTTCTGCTGCATGGCTGCTGCTTTCTCCTAACCAAAGCATTTTGGGTTTGTGTAGCGTCTTCTGATTTTTAATTTAAAACTGTTAAAGTCTTTCTCTGAGACAAACCAGTGCAATATTGGATGGATGTACAGGAGGTAAAAATTTCCAGAGCTGTTTAAAATGTCATGTATTGTTTGCTAGAACGTTATGTTATTAATAGATCAGCAGCAATAGTTGAACTTCAGACAAGATGCCTGTTACTGTGTTGACCTTTACCAAAGCTTACACCTGCTTGGAGCATTTTGGTAACACACCTAAGAAAGAATGACAAAGCAAAAACTGCTTCTGTTCTTGAAGAAATCTTGTAATTTTTTTCCGAATTGTAAATTTTCATATTGTGTATGTTTATTGGATTGAAAAGCTGTCTGTCAGCTTTTCTCTGTGTGACAATCACATTGTCCTTTCAGATAAGTACTGTCCATTCCTGTTTAAGGAAAGGGCAGTTTCAGTGATGCGCTCATAGAGGCTTGACTATCAGCCTAATTTTCTGACACATCAGGTCATAGTCCTCTCCCTTCTTAAAGCTGAAATACATTTTTTTCAAGCTTTTTCATTCAGCAGATTAAGTCCAAGCTGAATAAATAATATTTTTGAAATGCTTGACAGCTGAATGTGGTACATATATCCATTTTAATTGTGGGGAGGAAGCTAAGTAATATGAGTATCATGCTTTCTGTAGTGTTTCCAGCTAACAAGTCCAGAAGAATCAGGACCCTTTTGAATATATAAATCTTAGTAGCCAACTGCTCTGAAGGCAGAGAGGAATAACTCAGCCACAGAGCCATGCTCATTTCACTAGGTATACTAGCAGTATGCTAAATCTACCCCTAACTTATGTCCATCCTGCTTTCCATATTTACTCATTTATTATAATTAATTCTGTTCTCAACCTTTTTTTTTGAGTGTATTCTGTATCACAACACAATACCCTGTGCAATTGATGCTATGTCTAAACCAGCTCTCATGGGTACAAGTAGCAATATTGCCATGTTAGACCTGGTAGCCAAAGCACAGAGCACCCACTTAACCACAGCTGTTTGTGTCCTATTGCCTCAACATCTTCTTGTTCTTTGCAGTGACTATTTGGTTGGTACGTGATTCAGAACTTACTTTTTTTTTCTTTTTTACAAGGATGCTGGGGAGGGACTCTTCATTAGGGACTATAGTGATAGGACTAGGGGTAATGGGTTCAAACTTAAACAGGGGAAGTTGAGGTTGGATATGAGGAAGAAATTCTTTACTGTGAAGGTGGTGAGGCACTGGAGTGGGTTGTCCAGGAAGTTGTGAATACTGCATCGCTAGTGGTGTTCAAGGCCAGGTTGGACATAGCCTTGGGTGGCATGGTTTAGTGTGAGGTGTCCCTGCTGATTGCAGGGAGGTTGGAACTAGGTGATCTTAAGGTTCTTTCCAACCCTAACTATTCTATGATTCTATGACTTCTTAAAAACAACTTCTTAAATTTTCAGTCTGGCTTTGAGATTTTCTTGTGTATTCTTTGCTGTGTGACATCAAAGCTTTATGCTATGAGTTGACATAATGATTTTTCTCATACATAATAGTTCTTGTGCACTTCAGAAGAAAAAGTTGTCATAAAAAAATTAGATCTTTCTCAGGCCTCTGCTATTAAATATTAAATATCTATACTGTTTTTACAGACTATAAGAATATATTAAACAGGTCTGGAGATGGCAGAGGAGTTCCATCCTGTTACTGCTGCAGCACAGAAGAAGTTACAGGAGTGTGATTTGGATGGTTAGGGTCTGAAAATTCATTCAACAGTTTGAAAAATGAGAAGTTCACATCCTGCTATTCATATTAAAGTAAGGATTGGTGGTGGTTGGAGAGCTCTTCTTCAATCTTGCATAAAAGGATTCTGGTGTTGGTTATCAGTAGATTCCTAAAATGTATATATGTGATTGTCTTCATCAGTTCCTCTGTATTAGTCTGAGGCCATTAGTCACTTCTCAATGCTTAGATTTTCTTTTTTGGTTCCAGTATTCCAATTTTGATTTCTTAAATAGTTTCTCTGTGACAGTTCCCTGTCTACCTAGAAGCATATGTGACAGATCCTTTCTGGGAATACTGTGTGGCAGTGACTGAGAAGACAGATTGCTGGTTTTATAATGTGCAGTTTTATGGGACTGTGATTTTGACTTGTGTATTCAGCTGTATTTATTACCCAGGAACGATTTGTGACTTATGACTTCAATGAAAATGTAAGGTTAGTAAATATTAAGTACATGGTAACCGGAGCAACTGCACTTTTGGGCCTAAGTTTATTGACCACTTCCTAATTCTTAACAATTAGTCTTAAAATGAAGAATTTTTAATAAATATGTGTATTATGCTGATAACTTTGTTATCTGCACCAGTTTTGTTTGTAAATCAGTCTCAGTGTCCTCATGTGTGCTTGTAACTTAGCCCGGTATAGTCACCAAAAATCTGAGTTTGAAATTATTGAGTTAATTAGATTGGTAGCATTATAAGCATGATTTCCTGTCAGTTATTATTTCCTATCATTTCATATATTTTTCATTTTTACTTATTTTGTTAAACATAGTTTCGTAGTATGGTTGTTTCATGTATCATATGAGATATTCAAGGAGGATGGCCACTGTAAAGAAAAGGGGAAGCTGCCCAAAATGAGAAATATTAAAGTTCTGTGGGTATTCATGCATCTTAAGTCACTACAGCAGTTGTGACAGCAATGAAGCTCCTCGTAAGAAGTCTTCAAGACATTAAAACATCATGTACAGCAGATAAGGATGATGCAAATCTAGCCTGTAATTCAGGGAAGGCTTCCTTATCAATTTCCATATCTACACACTGTGGTGGTTCAGAGCAGCTTTGTTATTGTAGAAGCAAGAAGAGATCATTGCAATGCCTGTGTATTACAGAAGCATAATTTTAAAACCTACTTGAAATTAAATTATTGCTTTCAGAGACTGAAGATAGAATAGACTTTAAAACTTATACTTCAAAAAATATTAATTTTTATAAAGGAGAATATGTAATTCTCTCTATTATGCTGATAAAACTTCACATCCTCTGAAAAATACTTCGTGGACCACACAGAGTTGCAACTCCTGAGATATGACAGATGTTAGGAAAGTGTCAAGTAGGACTTTCCATTGACTAAAAGCTGTATGTAAAAATGTACAAAAACCTCATTTTGTGGTTTGGGGATTTTTTGCAAGCAGTGAGATTTGCACAAAACTGTACTGCAGAGACTGCTGACTTGTGAAACTGAGCATTTGTGTGCTGTTTGCATTTGTGCAAATGGAATCAATAGATGCATGAACATCTATCTGGTTGATATGTCTATAAAGCTCATACGCATTACTTAGAAAAAATCAGTCTGAAAGTAAATTAATAGCAGAGGCATTGCTTGCCATTTCAGAGAGGATGAGTCTTAGGGGATTGGATTACAGTTGCAATAAAAACAAGGATACTTTGGCTTGGCTAAAGTTGACCCCAGGAATTCAGGTGATACTCTTTTTAAATATGAAAGAAAGGACAAGAATATTTGTCTACAGAGAGAAACATCTTTTGTGGGGCAGGAGGTTTATTGAGTTCATCAAGCGTTTACTTGCTAGTTTAAGAAAGACCTGATAAATGTTCAGGTTATTTGGCTTAAAATACAAATAGTGTATCCTAAATGCATATATGAGAAGACTTTTGTCAGTTCAGAATGAAGTTAAGGCTGAGAGAACATATGAGAATGAATTTTAAGTTTCATCAGATGTGATCTGCAGCAGAGCAAACAGTACTAATTACAGGAGAGTTCGTCAATATGGTCGATGGTACAAAAGTCTTGAAACAAGTATAAAAGTTAACAGAAGAGAGCATGCAAAAAAAAAAAAAAAGGTGTTATATCTATTAGAACAGACAAACCCCAGAAAAATATAGTATCCCCTCTTGAAATTTAATAGTGATTTTTCTGTCAGAGAAATCTGTCAGTGCTTTGTGGTATTATGGTATGTTTTCATGTTTGTGTTTCAAATGTAATTTTGGGAAGCCATTCATTGCTAAAAACAATGTCTTAATATTTTATGGATTTTGAACTACTTCCCAACATTTTTTACTGACTTTGCAACACTACCATACCAAGAGAGCTGTTGGAAAAATATTTTCTACTATTGGAAAAATATTTGCTATTATTTAGCTACCAAGAGAGCTATTGGAAAAATTTTGAATAGCAACATTCATAATCAATTTTAATGCTGGTTTGAACTTTAGGTACAGTAGCAAACTTTGTAAAAATGAATGTAATACAACTAGATGTGAAATGATTAATGAGGCCACATAGGGAGCGGGTGTGATGTATATTCATTATACAATGCTGCTTATGTATCTTTGAGCTGGTTTTTGACTGATGTTCCTGTTCATCCTCTTCATCTGCCCACCTTCCTCATCTTTGCTTTAAGAATCAAAATAGGAAGATCCAAGTAATCTTGCTCTTTTATACTAGATGGCCCGTAAAGGTACCTTCCAACCCAAACCATTCTATGATTCTGTGATTCAAAGACCTCAAATATTAGAATACCTTTAGCAGCTGAATTAATGCCTTAACTTCTTTACTGCTACACTTGATTGGCAACCAAACTTTGGCTTGCTATGAATATAAGCTCATTAACAAAAGAAAGCCAGATAGTCGGTCTTATGTCCTAGAGATTCAAAGGAGGATTCTCTGTCCTCTAGGATGGAAGTTCAGCTGACAATCAAAACTTCAAGTCAAGCTGCTTCAAATGCTGCAGGCACTGCCACTGACTGTTTTCTGATCTCCTTAGCAACATTTTCCAAAAACAAATTTAATCTATGGTTGGAAAACTACTGTTAGATGAATTATTTCATTTAGCTCCACAATTGATGAAAGTTCTACATAACATTAAATTCTAGACATCTTCAGATGTCTTTGCTTCTTCCCAGAGCCCATAAAGACAGACAGAAAAAAGCTTTTTTCACAGGCTGAAGCCTGTTCCTCATGACTATTACCTTGTCATTATTATTATTGGTGGTAGCAGTAGTGATTTGTGTTATACCTTAGTTACTGGACTGTTCTTATCTCAAC
>JARCZZ010039701.1:4509-16258 GCA_030323915.1 Brotogeris chrysoptera
TAACTTTTTAACTGTGCTGGAGCTGCACACAGAGCAGAAAACAGCTCATGGCTGGCCATGAAAACCAAGAAGCACTTCTAATTAATGTGATCCCAATTCCATACCATCTTATGTTTTAGGGAAGTCCTGAGTGACCTACAGAACAGTGGAATTGTGATATGACTGTCACAGGCTGCTGTGGAAAGGCTCCTGTTCTCAACTGCTCTTTGCTGGTTGTTGTTTTCATGCAACTCACCTGAATAGCATCAACTCCTTTGCAGCCTACAATTGTTGGGTACCAGGTTTGTTTTTCCCTCTATACTCAGAATTTCAAGTGCTTTTTTATTGTCCAGCTGGTCACAGTAGGATCAGTGTAACCACTTCACAACTTTTATTGCCCCCAAATAATTTTCATTTCCAGTCTTTGTCACTTGCCATTCATCTTCCTGTTAACTCATTCACCAATTCTGAACAGCAGAGTACAGACATCCCCCTCACACTTTACCTTGCAGCACAACCTTACCTAACCAGAGTAAAGCAGGGGAGGAAAGCAGAGCAGTAGAACAGCTTCACCAGGAAGGGAGTTCGTGCTGCAGGGCAGCATAATGCCAGGAACCACAATCCTATTGCCTGTCTCTTCTTTAAAAGGCAAGTGTAGCAGTCAAGTGCCAGTACCAGAAGGAAGTCTTTGGCACCATCAGGTGTTCCAGCCCTGACATTAAGTACTAACATTTGTGGTGCCCAAGACACTGGGAAATGTAAACTCAGGTGACCCCGCTTGCACTGTGAGGCCACTTACCTTGTTTATACTGACCTGCTTGGTACCTGCCTGTCGGTCAATCCCACTGCACAGCCCTGCACATGCTCAGAATGCAAGGGCATGCCTCTTGTTGGGAGCAAATGGACAATACCAGCAGCTGAAAACCCAGATTAGATTTGATCTGGTAAAGCACAGAGAATCTGAGGGGCTCCTGGGTTCCCCCTGCCATTAACCAGGCTATCAAACGCCTGACACCTGAGATGTTCTCTCTAGCTGCAGTATAAATACTTTAATTACAAATTGGGTATAAAGCAGAGACCTCAATAATCTGCTTTCCACTCTGTTCCATGTTTAAGTGCTAATGCAAAAGCAAAGGGCAAACGGCACCATTAGAACCAGCCTTTGCAGGAGCTGCTATACATGTATTACCCAGATGGTGAAAACTGAACACTGGGATACTTATCCCATTACCAGAATGAAAAGAGAAACAACAGAATACCTGCAGTTAATGCAGAAGCCTTGTTCAAATTCCACCAGGCAAAGGATCAGTCTGAAGTAACTCACCCCCAGTTTAAAACTCTCTTTTTTGTATCACCAGCACAGTGAATGTTGTATTCACATCAGAACACCCACATCAGCAAGGATATATGTATTCCATGTTAAGTTTGGTATACACAAAGACATTGGATTGCAAACTATATCCTTCATTTTATTGTTATTACTGAGGTACAGAGTATTATTCCTGAAGCTGAGAGCAACTGTGACATTGCCAAGTCTGACGCATCCCAATGCTGACCTTATACACTGACAACTCTGCATGTGGAGGCCACTTGATCAGAACATTCAGTTTTACAACCATTAAAAGCAAAGCTGAGGAGTGAGGCTGAGCCACCAGTCCCAAGCTGGAAAGCTGATCCTGTAACTCAGCATGTTGCAGTGAGTTAGGACCACTTTGTGTTCTGCACAGCATTTACTTAAAGAAAGTGATGTCAACGCATTTTAGATGTGAGGCATTTGACAGCATACACTTTATTCTGATACAAAATGGAAATATTTTAAAGGAATTTCAATCCATTATGGATTATACCGAAAATTTAAAATTTCCGTACTATTTTCAAACTTGTTTAAGCACAAGATCTCACATCTCAGCACACTGTCACCATTGCTCTTCAAGTCTTTACCAGTTATTATATTATTGTTTCCAATCTTGCGATATTATCTTCTACATGAAGGCCATTTTTCTTCTACGGAGATACTTGGGTTACTTTAGTTCAGGAAAAAGCTAATCTTAGACAGAGATGTCAACCTGTAGCACCCACAGCAGAAAAAGAACCATCCATCAGATACCTGAATTTCAGACTCAAGATCTTTCATACTCCACACAGTTTAAGATACAAAGACCCACCAATTATCATGTTAAGATACAACACCCATCAGAGACCACAGACCAACATGTGAATGTTCCACTGAGATGAGACAGTCTTATGAAAACACATTAATGTCTTGAACACCGGAACCAAAGACAGCAAGTC
This sequence comes from Brotogeris chrysoptera, assembly GCA_030323915.1. Classification (NCBI taxonomy): domain Eukaryota; kingdom Metazoa; phylum Chordata; class Aves; order Psittaciformes; family Psittacidae; genus Brotogeris; species Brotogeris chrysoptera. The sequence continues at coordinate 6,781 of JARCZZ010039701.1, forward strand.
AGTACATCACAAAACCAGTGCTTGAAAGACAGAAGCATTCCCCTTCCCACCTTAATTATTTAAACGATACCAAAGTTAAGATGCTGTGTTTAATTTCAGGGTTCTGTAATAACAAAATACTCATCACATCCGCATTAACCTGAGCCTCTTTTGGGGAAATACATTTTTACTTCTTAGAAGTAGCATTTGCTTTTAGATTAAGACACAGGTTTAAGCAGCAAATAAACTTCTATAGAACTGCAGCTTAGGGACCAACGCTTCATTGACTTCACATCTTCACATCTCCATTTACAGCTATTTTCAGTAGCAGCCACTGCAGAAAAACCTATCCACAAACCAGAATTCTTAACTCTTGGAAGCACCTCTTGGGCAAAGATACACGGGTTTACCTTTGACATGGTTTATTTCTGAACAAATTGGGGTATGAACAATTGAAATTAAGCAAATGAGTCTAACAGGAGTGTTACAAAATCAAAGGGTGAAAGTAATTCTGACAGCGATCATCTAGTTCTACACGTGGTGGAAAAAACATCCTCCAGAACACATAATGAGTCTGCAGCAACATAAAGACTCCTCTCACGCTAAGGCTGAGCTGTGCTCTACATACAGACCTAGTAACGGGATGCAAAGCAGTTTTTGTTAAAACATTTTCAAGATTCTACTATTAAAAAACAAGAACATTTCCCCTCTTCCCCATGAAAAGAAGCCTTTGCCCTCAGCAGAGAATACTGCTGCTCTTCCCCAATTACTTGGTGCCACGTACCGGTGAGCTCACAAGGAAACGCAATGGTATTCCCACTCTAGACATAAGATAGCAAGCTGTCGGCTCAGCTCACTGCCTGGCATGCTGCACTAAGGAGACTGTGGCCTTACTGCACCAGATTCAAATTCTGGTTCAACCTCTGCTAAGCAAAAATGTTTGTCAACATTTGTCAAAAAGTCATTGTGAGATTTCCATTCCATAGCTCCTGATTACATGAAAATCTCAACATCAATCACCACTGTAAGGTACTTTTAACTTAATTCTAAGTTATAATGTCAAGAGCTTGCTCTATGGATCTTTACCGACAGCAGGCAACAAGTTTAAATAGTTGAGTCAGCCTGTGAACATGCCCAAGCTCCAGGTTAAATTAAAACACAAGGGTTCTGCTTGACTTTCTCAGTAACTGAAGCATAACCAATGCTAAAATAGAAACTGACTTCACAAAACTAATGCAGACTCAAAAATTTATTGCTAAGTTTAAATAGGTACTAGGCTACTCTAAATATAAAAGGAGCTAAAAATACTCCAGGCCTTTAATGACCAAAGATGCAGAAAAGGAAATATATTCCAAGAGTTAAGAACTGATCTGCATTAAACCAGGTTGATGAGAGATTCTTTTAATGCCATTCATCCGTATAACACAGTTGTACTTCCGGCCAGGCTTCACACGGCAGCATCAGCTGCCACTAAAGCCCCCTGCCTGGAAGCACTGCACAAATGCAAACCCAGAGACAAGAGGTATTTACTAGGGAGGGAACTCACTGCCCTGAGCAGCCCAAAGCACCTCTACCAAATTCCCATGAGACCTGGCATGGACTGCTTCCCATCTTCCCTGGCTGGGTCTCTGCAGGGCACATCTTTCCATCAAAGGGAAAACAGCTTCTCCCCCCCGCCTCCGACCCTCCTCCCCCAAGCACCGCAGTAACTTTTACAGCATATAGTTCAAAGCATTTCTCATTTCTCTCTTGTTGATCTCAGACATGCCAGCTTTGTACCTGCCAGGAACAGAAGATTCTTGAATAGCGATGATGCCAGGAAGCAACCCTCACCCAGAACAAAGAGTGCTGGATGATGGATGCTAGAGTACTTGCTCCTTAGTACTTAAGGCTTTCCTTGAGGCTGGCAAAGGAAAGCCTGGAAGGAAGTAAGGGTTAAACAAGTGGTTTACTATACGCTACAAATCTTACCCAGTCAGAAACCTTCAACTGAAGAGGATGTGCAAGACATTCCCCATTTTGTCAAGCAGCAGCTTCTCATTCAACCTGAAAATTAAAGAAATTACTCTTACCTTGTTTAAAAAACCCCCGCTATTCTTTATAATTCATGAAAAATTTTAAAGGCAAACCTTACCTATGCTCATTGCCCTTCCTTTCAGGTCTAAATGCTAGACCTATTGATTTTGAGTCAACTCAAGTAGCTATCACTCAAGGAGGTTCCAAAGGGTGAAGAACTCTTGCTAGACTTTCTTCGATATTTCAGCTGTGATAAGCAGATTTAACTAGCCTTTGGGAAGCTGCTCACTATCAGCACAGTATCTTATGCCTTCACTTTTCTGGAAGTTGAAGCTGTTGCTCCTGCTGCCTCGTCATTCTTTAATTATGCTGACTTCTCCATACTCAATAGGCTGCTGAAGTCCTGTCTTAAGAGTCTCCTTAGCAAGTATGGGTCAGAGGAGTACATCCTAGGTTCTTTCAAGCTGGTTAATCACTGTCCTCACGGCTTACACTTTTCCACGTCACAGACAACATCTAAGCTACCCCACCCACCTACAAAACCGTCACTTACATCATCTCTTAAAAGGTTGCATACAGATCTTGTTCATAAAGTTTATTATGACACTATTGTTCAAAGTTAACATTGTTGTCACAGTACAGCTACAAGAGGCCCTGTTAAAAAGAACACTGTCAATACAGTCTAAAAAATTTAGAAATACCAGATCAATTGTCAGAAGGGACATCAACCCCATCCTTGTCCCTGCAACCAGGTGCAGGCCCCAGGTACAAGTCTACACATCTTCTAAGCGTAGTAATGTACAAAGCAAGTCAGCAGTTAGGTGGCTCACTCCCTAGTGAGTTGCATTTTAGTTTCCATGTTTTCAAACTCCAAATGGGTTGTTTAAAAAATGCCTTTATTGAAATACAGCCTCCCTCCCACCCCAAGCCCAAATTAGTATGTACAGCAACAGAAGCGTTCACTAAATCACCAATTCTTGCTTTAGCTTTAGAGATGTTTTAAAACTCCACAGAAAAGAATAAGCAGACTTTGAAATCCAGTTTGGAGGCTACCATCTTGACACCAGTTCCTTGTTTTAACGTACTGCAGTCTAAATACACTCCAATAACAGTGTTTAAATAACATTGTTTAATTTTTTTCAAACAACACACTCATTATTCTACTACTTCTTAAAATTATAATTCATTATTAATATCACTGATGATGCCTCGAGCCATTTCATACATCTTTGCAGATTCATTCCTACACTGGAATTGCATTTACCTTATACTGCACATTGACCCAGAGTGAGACAGGTGTAATTCCATTACCACATTGCCAAGTGTCTGAGCATTTCTTCTATTGACTGCATCCCTACTCTTCTGAGGCTGAATGGACAGAAAGCACTGTCCTGGCAATGGTGGAGAGAATTGGCATCAGATGAGAAAAGGACAGGCTGCAGTGCCTTAATTTGGAGGTCAGAAGTGAGAATGAGGTACAATTTCTAGCCACATGTGCTGATAAGATTTGCTACTCCAGTGCAATTAAAAAAAAAATAAAAATATCGAGTCGTCACACGCTATCGTTCTACCTGTGGGAACTCCAGACTGTACCATACTACATTGTGGCAAGTGTTTCTAGTCGGCAAATTACAACTAGATTGTGTTTTGTTTTATCTTCGAGCTCTCAGGCGAGCACAGACATTCGCAAGGGCAAAGGCTTGAAAACTATACTACTCAGAGCCCGTGGTGGAGGGGCTTTTGGAACGCGTTACCTGGGACTGTCAGTGATTACACCTGTGCTACCCTTGGCTCCCAGTCAGAAGAATGTGTCCAGAAAATTGCCTAGGGTGCATGCAAGAAAGTATATAGCCATTAAGTTATGGAGGAACACACCTATTACTCTCACTATGACACCTCATTTTATCGCAACAGCGCAGTCTGGTGTGAGGGGAAGGGAAATGGGGACAAAGGGGATGAAAATTCCAAACCACCCTCCCCAAAGTATAGTTTTATTGAAACAGAATCATTGTATACCCCAAGCAGGAAACAGGCACTTGATTCCCCCCACCTTAACTTCTCGGGAATTACAATAAATATAAAGGTAAAAAGCAAGTTTCTTTTTCTCTTCACCCAAGACTTAAGCAACTGTGGTTATCCCTTGTACATCTCAAATGAGACGGGAGACAGCTTTAATGTGTCTAAAGTTGGTCTTGTTAAAATATTTATCATGCCTTATTTTCTTGAAGCGCTAGTACTAATACAGAACTACAAATTAAAAAAATATGCACAAACCAAAAAGTAATTTGAAATTTTCATTAAGGTAAAGCTTAGTTCTATAATTCACAAACACTAATTTGAGTAACTCAATCCTAGTTATACATCTAAACAAACTATAATGCAACATACAGATGTTCTCCCTCTGTATGCCTATGTAACTCATGTCAATGACAGTTACATATATACACTGAGACTAGACCCCTTAAGACTGCAAATCAATAGGTGTTTCTATTGTTAACTTTAAATTAATACAAAATAGTAATTGAGAAATGCATTAATCCTCTCTATTAACTAACAAGGAAACACCCTAAACTACATTTCATTTCTGTTATAGAGTTCTCTGTACTAAATGTGGAAAAACTGAACTACACAAATATTGAAAAGTTAAAAATTCCTTAATTTGTTTATTCCTGGTACCACTACCACAATTTACAGGGCAATATACCTGATGTAATGGGAAAATAAAAAGAAAAAAGAAAGACAAAGCTACAACAGATAAAGACCTCAGGAATGTACATCTATCGACACTACATTGCATTAATCAATAGCTGCACTTTTTGCAAACTGTGGCTATGACAGTCCTGAACAAGAAGGGTTTCCTGTTTAAGCTGCAGTAACTTTTCTGACTATGGATCATCGCTCCTTCTGTGGCAGATTTTACAGTTCCTCTAATGCATTTGGGACGACTGTCTCAAAGTAACCTGCAGCTTTCCTGACAACTCCTCGCTCTCTCTCCTGCTAAGAACTGTAGCCTGTTGAATACAGGATAAGAAAATTATTACTCTCAGTGAACAGTTGTACATGATTAATCATCATTAGAAATATGCATTACACCTACCCTTTTTCTGGTAGCATTTTTAGAATCTTCTACCACCATAGCCCCCACTTCCACTTCCAGATCCATAACCACCTACAAAAAACAGGGTGAATATTCAAGTACAAGAAAACCAAGAAATCTGAACTAGAAAAAAAAAATATTGTCTGTACAAAATCGTATTTACCACCATAGGGACTGCCTGAACTTCTGCCACCAAAGCTGCCACCACCTTTCATGGGACCATAGTTGGACTGCTGCTGTCCACTGTAATTGCCAAAATCATTGTAGTTTCCACTTCCACCATAATTACCTGAAACAAATACAGATTTATAAAGCCATTTCTGTTCAACACTTTGGATGCGACGTTTGCCAAATTATGACACCCAATGTTAATCCTAATAATTTAAAACCACTTAAAATAGAATTGTAAGTACTTTGCACATTCCTTCTACTTGCAATGCACAAATGACAGAGAACCTCTTAGCATTTTGAAGATTAGAAACTGGTACTTTATTGGAGATGAAAAATATCACACGATACTAGAAAATTTATAGATTTGAGTAGGCAAGTCTGAAGTCAACGCAACAGACCAAATTTAAGGCCTCCAAACTCATATAAGCACGAGTTTCACTGTCATTTTTCCACTACCCAACTCTTTGTATGTATGACAATAATGTAAAGTACACAGAATTTATTTGCTCCATTAAGTGACAGAACCACAAACGCCAAGCTGCATATACGCATCAGAAGGTATAACAAAATGCGCATATTCTGCAGCTTAAATCCCCACACTTGGGGCAAACAGTTAAAAATCTTATACAAACTTAATTTATAGTCCTCATGAGGAGGATGCCACCCACACAATGTGAACTGGTATCTAATAGCAACGGCATTCTTCAAACGGTCAAAAGCCTCAAAATTCTCCTACTCTACATAGATATTTAGAGCTGCTGCTTTTTGCAAAGTAAGTTCCAGGCAAAACAATGTTGTATATAGCATATCAAAGCTGATTCAGATGGAAAAGAACTTCGCTTGCCTAACATAGTATTCTACATTAAGACTTCACTGTACAACTCATTTTAAGCATTATCACACTCAAGGCACTGTACAACTCAGACATGTCTGAAAAACGTCTTATTAGAACTGGTATCTTACCACCACCGAAATTTCCTCCTTCATTGTAGCCATCATATCCTCCTCCTCCACCTCCATATCCACCACCTGGGTTTCCATATCCTGGTCCTCCACCACCACCATAACCTCCTCTGCTGCCATAGCCAGGACCCCCTCCATAGTTGCCCCCTTGGAATAAAAGAAGAATCAAATTGAAGACACCAAAGCTAAATTGGTGAGGAAATGTCCATTTAAAAACAAAACAAAAAACAAACACAGAATGTCTCCTCCCAATGTTTTCACTGTATTATATTTATTGCAGTTGTATCACCTATCTAAACTATTTAATCCAAATAAAAAAAAAAACATTTATGTACGCTTGAAGAATGATACTTAGAAGTTCATTGTGGCTTACAGAAAAATACAGATACGCTGCTACCACCACTCCCCCCTCTACGTGCAACAACTGCCTCTTTACACAAACGGCTTGTCAGTACTGTGTATCATCCTCTCTATTCCTCTGAATTAATATGTCTCATGTAGGCAAGGTCCTCAGAAGAATTTGTGTTCACAGTTTTTATCTAGACCTACAGCTTTACTTACATGTGTGTCAAAGCTACTGAAAATTCTGTTTTTCTAATCACATAAAGCGTATCTGAAGGACTTAGTATTCCAGAGGCTGACCCAGTCTCTGACATTTTGATGGAATAATCCCAAACTGGGAAAACTGTTCCGAAGAATTCAATATAACTACACTTGTCTGCTTATAGATTCAGAATATAAGTAATCACACTCTACTTCCTGCATTTGTGCCCCCCCCCCACCCCCCAAAAAAACCAACACTACTCCCACAGCCATTTGGTAATTTCCACAGCTCTCTTCAGATGCATTTTGGATACTCATTGAAACTTAATCATAAAAAAGACACTACTGAGCCATGACAAGTCTTACAGTTGATTGAAAAAGATTTCTCTTATGATAGTGGGTCACTGCTTTATTCAGTTTTAGTCATCTCAACCAACAGCAGAATCTCCATTTAGTTCTCAATAATCATAAACAGCTGCTACATGAACTTTTAAATAACCTCATGTCACAAGGCAGAGGTGGGGTTTTTTTCTACCCATAATTTTGTGGGGAAAAAGAAAACCCTTTAACTCTTCACAGCTCTACAATGTAGAAAACATTATTACCAAAGCAGACTTTGTTTTCAAAGTGAAGGCAAGACTTACAGCTATCTGTAACATTTGGGAGGGAAGGGGGAGTGAACAATACACTTACCATCACCAAATCCATTGTATCCGTCACCACCCCCAAAGCTTCCTCTGCTCCCACCACCGCCACCACCACCCCCATAGCCTCCTGGAACACAAAACAGATGAGAATGTTTTCCTGAACACACATCCAGTGTTTAAGCCAATTTACACAGAAAATAAAAATAGGAATCACATTCTGTGTAAGCATTCCAGTTATTTACCTCTTCCACCGAAGTTTCCTCCCCTGCCAAAGTTCCCTCCACCGCCTCCAAAGTTTCCACGACCCATGAAGTTGCCTGAGCCACCCCCACGACCTACAAAATATTTTACTTCAATTACATTAATTGAAAACCAGTTCCATACAATACCGATGTATAACTCCAAACTCACCTCTCTGAGAGCTAGCAGTCTGCATCTCTTGTTTTGAGAGTGCTTTTTTCACTTCACAGTTATGTCCATTTATAGTATGGTATTTCTGAACTAGAAAAATATGTGAAATAAGAGAGAAAAATCAAATCATTGAAAGCAATACGCTGTAGAAGTCTCATGGAAAGGCACTATCACACCTTTAAAAGGAACATTAAAAATCTATCCCCTCTCTTACAATAGTAAAACAGTTGATTATGCCAACCGCTTACATTCCACACACCACTGTTCTAAAATCTAGTGTTACACTTTTAGCTGGTAAGTCATTCCTCACTGAAGAGCTACATACCAACAATTTTATCGACTGTATCATGATCATCGAAAGTTACAAAAGCAAAGCCTCTCTTCTTTCCACTTTGCCTGTCTTCCATGACTTCTATGGTTTCAATCTTGCCATACTTTTCAAAGTACTCCCTTAAATTATATTCTTCTGTGTCTTCTTTAATTCCACCAACAAATATTTTCTTTACTGTGAGATGCGCCCCAGGCTTCACAGAATCCTACAACACCAAAAACTCCATTCAGTGTCTTAAATTATTAGGTAAAGATTAGGAAATTGGGTTAACTTAAACACTTCACTCACCTCCCTTGAAACTGCCCTCTTTGGTTCAACCACGCGTCCATCAACCTTATGTGGTCGAGCACTCATGGCAGCATCCACCTCCTCCACACAAGAGTAAGTCACAAAGCCAAAGCCTCTGGAACGTTTTGTTTGGGGGTCTCTCATCACCTGCAAAAAATATAGGGGGTGCTCTGCATTTCTGTGCTAGATAAAGCACCTCTGTCCTTCAAAAGCACAAACTAGTATTTGACACTTTACCACACAGTCCGTGAGTGTGCCCCATTTTTCAAAGTGCTCTCTCAAGCTATCATCTGTTGTTTCAAAGCTCAGACCTCCAATGAACAGCTTTCTCAACTGCTCTGGCTCCTTTGGCTCATGGCCCTACAAAATCAAAAATCAGAAACATATTTTGACTATAAACCAGAGCTAAAATTTCACAGAATTACAAAAAAATTATCCGTGCACATTATAACTACAAATAGGTGGAATACATTTACATAAAAACAATGACTTCTAATGGGTTTAGACAGCAGCATAATAAACACAATGAAGTGTGATTTTAATTAAAACACTAAGTGCTCAAATGCACACATAAGTAAAGAGATTTCAATATACTAAATCTTGTCTCTCCCCACAGCCCCAGAAGTATGCTGTTTCTATGCCTATCTTATGTTGTTGCATATCGTTCTGTAGGGATTAGCAATGAAGCACTGCTAGATAAAGGGAGGTTCTAACACTTTATGAAGCATAATTGTGAGGAACTACAAAAAAAATTAAGAACACCATGTAAAAGAAAAAAGGTTATCGTCCAGTGTCCAGTCCTTCGGGATATCCATTGTGAAAGGTTACTTTTATGCATTATGAAGAAATTTATCCATTTTTAATTCCTTAAAATGGTAAATTTTCAGTCTGATAATTTTGTAAGTTGCAAGGATGCAAGCAAGAAAGCAGAAGTACATTTGTAGTTTTCAGTGTTACGGGAAACACCTCTCAAATGTGCCCCAACTAAGACTTCTGTCTTACAGACAAATGATGTCTTGAGTAATGACCAAT
>JARCZZ010039701.1:16358-32380 GCA_030323915.1 Brotogeris chrysoptera
ACGGGAAACACCTCTCAAATGTGCCCCAACTAAGACTTCTGTCTTACAGACAAATGATGTCTTGAGTAATGACCAATCAATGACCAATAGTGGATACAACTACTGGAAAAAGACTGGTACCTTAACAAGCATAATAAACCAAACAAGTATAATTGAAGCTCTTGAGAATATCACAGATATGACCAGCCACTTCGTAAAATGTGCTATTTTAAAAGCCCAGTTTTATACATCATAATTAAAGTGGGCTTACAAGCGTGTTAGTGTTTCTGATCTTTCAGTGCTGCACAAGGGGTTTTTTTTTCAGTTAGCCCAGGAATATCCTCGTACACTTGACTGGAGTTTACGAAAAATTATTTTACAGCTTTCTCCCATCCCCAAGACAGAGAGGGCTAATGAAAACCCACCAGATTAAAATCTTATTTAGCCAGCTGGTACTTGTGTGTATGTAAAACACTGCACAAGGTGCTGGCCAGGTACACTGCATATGACTTTAATTCCGCAGCATGAATGCATAGTAAGTTTCACTATTTCTGCTGCAGTGGGCTAACCCAGTCCAGACACAGCATTAGCCTGAAAGCTGAACTACATGAAAGTAGCCAGACTGCTACATGTAGATGTCTTGATTCAAACCCAAAGGTGGAAGAGCTTTAAGCTCTGCCACAGTTTAAATAAAAGGGGGAGATGAGTTTTCTAGGGTTGGTCAGAAAAGCATGTCCCTTTGAGTGCAACACAACCACCCTAAAGAGCAATGAATATTGTGAAGCAATATATGGCAAAAGGTAATTTCTGAATTACATACTGCTTTAGGAAACACTTGGTTTATGATGTTCCACTCATAATTCAGGAAACATAGCCCAAGATTATGAAAAGCTGTCTGGGAAGTAACCCCTGACCTTATTCCTACTAAACTTCGTACAGAAGAGCACCAGCATTCTCAGTAACAATTTTCTATTTGAGACACTAACTTTGTAACTACAGCAATATTACATAAATAATTGACACTCAATGGTCCTGCGACTACAAAGTAAAGGTTCTTTTCTACTGTCTTCCAAGTGGCCTGGACTACAGAAATATAATTTCAAAAATCTTTCTTTTAAATATATGTTAACTAAAATCTTACAGGGAAACAAATCTACTGTATATTGAAACTGCTTTAGGTTAAGTAAAATACTGTTTTCTGTTGCTAATTGCATAGTTTGGTTTTTTTTTTTAAATCTATTGACAGTACTTCATTTTTATCTGGGTTATGTTAAAGCCGGGACTATTAAGTGTTTCAAACTCTCCTATGCATTAAAGGAAATCTATTATGTCAAACTGCAGTTTGGACTCGTCCAAAGCCAGAAGCCTTATGAGGCAAAACTGGACAGACTTTCTGGGGGGCTTTCAATTAGCAACTGACTGCTTTTGCCTTAGAAGAGTGACCACACAACTCTTCAGGTCACTCCTGAAAGGGAAAGTGAAGTCTTTTTCTGCTTATTTTTATTATATGCATGTGAACTGCCATTTCATATGGGAGAAGAAACATTTGCTGTTACAGCTTATCGGAGAGAAGTTAGCCCCAGAACACACCTGTGCTATAGGAACTCTTCAGACACAAAGGGCAACATTTTCTTAGAGCATTAACTGGGTTTTCTTTTTTTTCAGGTAATTTGTTCTCACTGGGGATAAGCATCTCCAGGATTTTCCACACACTGTCCTCTATAACACACGACATCGTTTCTTAGTCCTTCTGCTGAAGCTGGTTTTAACAGCAGTCTCTTGTGGGCAGCAAACCTTGCACAATACAACTCTCCCTTCCTCCCTAGTGTATCTGCCATAGTACTTCAACAAGACCAGCAGGGTCCCTCCTACTCAGCTGATGCTGCAGGCCAGCATGCCATTCTGCAGTGCTCCTTCAGTCGGGTGGAAGCGGGGGAAGGAGGAGGGGTAGCGATAAGAATGCCCAGCTTGCCTGCAGCCAGCAGGCAGCTTTATTTTTCCCCCTAAGCTGTTTAAGGGGCCCCTCAAACATATTAATGGGCTCTGAAGAGGCTGGGAACTTCCTCTCTGGCAGTGATTAGCGACTTCCTCGCTCAGGCCAAAGCTCTGAGCGGCACTGACCGCCTCCATTTTGTGAGCGATCTTGTCTCCTCCACCCTCAATATGGAGCCGGAGGGCGGGGCTCGCAGGAGCAGGAAGGCCCACGCAGCAGTGCTCACCCCACCACTCCACCCGCAGTGACTTCATGGGAGTGTCTCGCCACCAGGGCTGGGGTCCCGGAGCAGGGCAGGGTGAAATGGGGTGCCGAGCTCACCATTCATCACCATAAGAACTGAACTTGTGGCTCCTGTGTCCTACCTAAAGCCCCATGCACTCAGCACAGGCTAACTAAGCCTCTCTCATAAGAGAGGAAGAAAAAATGGCAACTGTCCCCCTTCCCCCATGTAAAAATCCTAATCTTTGCAGAAGTGACAAGTCTGCTATACACTTAGCTTCCAGACGGCCAGGGTTTTGAACAGCCTTTTCGAACTAGTATTTCTCTCTAATGGCACTGTTTGGAAGGGGACTGTACCTCTGTGAACACCAGCAAGTGCCCACAAAGTGCCTGGCACCACACCTACACTCGTCTGCAGGTAAACCTGTAAGACAAGACTGCTCTGTCCCCCAGGTAGGCCAATCCTAGACTGCCCTCTAAACGGAAAAGCCTACAGAAAACTGGGGCCTCACCAGCTTTCCCTGTGAAGTATTTTCTCTGGAAACTTAATAGCTTTTAAGTACATTCCAGGGCAAGCTACTTTTCCAAACTACAAGAGCTCATTTAGTAGGCAGCTGAGTGACCCCAGTTACATTGTATCCAAAGTCCAAAGCAGTGAGACAGTTGCAACATTCCTTCCAGAAGGACTTTACACACCATACTTCAATACAAAATAACCAAACGCTACCAGATACATGCAACCCAGACAAGATTTGTTCTTAATTCAAGTGCACAGGCCCTCCCACATTGCAGTACGTATCACACCCGAAAAAGCTGAACTAGCTAAAATATTCAGGCACCCTGGAAAAGTAATGTTAGAAAGCAAACAAGTCAAAAGAAACAATCAGAAAATGTCTCAGTTATAAGATATGTAAGAATCTTAAAATACCCTCTTTGCTGTTGAGTTTATTTTCTAAAGGGTATCAAGACTTTTCCCCCCTCCCACTTCCACACCCTGCCCCACAGTAACTAGCTCCCATCCTCCCAGAACAGCCCCAACATCTTCTCTATACTACGCACCTTATTCAGTCTACGGTATTTCTGCTAGAAGCAAAAGAAAACAGTTATTTTTACTTAGTACAGCCTCACTTTCATTTTCAGTGACTATAAGGCAACCATTTTTAATTGAAAAAAAAAAAAAAGAAAGAAAAAAAAAAAGGAAAAAAAGATAGAACCTGTCTTCATTCCCACCAAAACCAGCATTTTGAAGATAGGAAGGAATCAAGTTCTGGATGATACTCTGAGGATACATGAATTTCTTAAGAATTACACTTTGCTTTTATTACAAACATACATTTAATCAGTTTTGTTAGAACAGAAAAAACTATAAAAGCAAATTTCCCCACTATGCTTAACACCCCACCCCTTAAAATTGTATGTAATACACTGCAACTTAAAGTTACTCCGTCAGTACAGGGATGAAGAAGGTAGGGAAAAAAAAAAGCTATGAATTAATACATCAGATAGAAATGGTTAAGTTGTGGGTTCTCTCATCTTTCCCCATAAAGCTATATTTATAAAACAAAAAAAAAAAAAAACCAAAACAATTCTCTCACCTGTGAGGATCGTCTTCCTTTCCTCTTGTAGTCTTCCACCTCTCTCTCTTCCTTAAGAGCAGCCATTTTGGAAGGGTACTCTAACTCAGCCTTTCTTTTAGCTCTAGGAAACCTAGAAAACAGGTTGGATAAGTCAGTACTTACCCCAGTTCCTGTGAAGCAGGGCCTTCCCTGGCTGCAGCACATGGGTGTGGCTTTACAGGTGGGAACAGGGGGTGGGGTGGGGGGGTTTAAGCAGAAAAAAACCTTAAGAATTCAAAAGGGGAAAGTGAAAATCATGCCTATTTTGCTCACAATTAAGAGCTGCAGAAGGAACATTTGCTATCCTAGTAAAAGCTTTTTACAACTGTCGGAATAACTAGCTACAAACTAATGCTAGAATCAGTAGAAAACAGCCTATGTCAATTACTGTCTTCCATAACTACTAACAACTGGTAAAGGGGAAGCAAATCCCACTTTTTCTACCTAAACTCTCTGCATAAGTTTACTTCTCTAAATTTTAAGCCATGAAATATCTAACATTTTGCAAATACTGTTCATTAGAATTCTCTTATGTGTAACCTACTGCATCTGGTTATCCAGCAGCCTGGAATTCTAAAGGATGCGTTAAATGTTTTCTGTATTAAAAAATACCTTCCACTAACACCAATGCAAGAATACCCTATTGATACTACCCTTGCAACATCATGAATGTTAACAGTTGATCCTCAGCAATCTGTACCACTAGTCATCTGCATTACTTTTCCTTCCAAGTAATGTATTTGATTACTACCCTATACTCTATTTACATGCCAAACTTTTTACAATAACTGTTAACGAAATCATATACAAATTATTATAAAAATCAAATATTTCACAAGGTAAATTTGATGAATCAACCCCTACAGAAACATTCAACCTAACAAAAAAATCATATTCCCTTTAGCCTTTATTTCAATTTTTCTGAGATCAGTAAGTTATTTGTCTTACTATAATGCATTAGGATCTTTGGCTACAATTTCACACAACTCTGGATGTTTCTTGAAGCTTTACTACAGTAGCCAACATAAAATAACTAACATGCTTCCATAAAATTACACTTATGCTGCATCAAAATCATTGATATTTACAAGATTAGGTGTATTTCTGTGGCAGTTTTGTTTGGGTTACGGGTGTTTGAAGAAAGTTTAATTCCTGCAAACACGGTGCAGGGCAAGGCATGCAGGTGTCTGCTAATGACCACAACGTATTCAGAGTGCAAATTATTTAATGTAATTCCATGCTAAAATCCAGTTTCAAATTAAAATCAATTGTGAAATCACGAGTACCATGATTTAAAGCATTAACAATTTTAACTGGTTAATTACGTAACAAAGTGTTTGTATTACCTTCAGTTCCACCCTACACCATGCTAAAACCTGCTCCTGAAATCCTTTAAATCAAACATCAGTTTGACTTAGGAAATACTAGGATACTGAGTGTTTCAACTGAGCTGTTCAATTCCTGAAGTCATACAGGAGAGGTATGAAACAGCATATTAATAGTTCGACAGCTTTTTAAAAAAGTAGCTGTATGGCAAAATAAAACTTTGGGAATTGTTAGGTAGGAAAGGGATACGCTTAAGTAATGAAAAGTACGCAGTCCCCCCCTTGATTTTGTCACCTGCTGCTTTCCCCAGGGAGGCTCCATGCCAGCCACCTTAAAGCTATGGCACATGGTCTCTGCCACGATGGCCTCTGAAGGGCAGGAAGATCAAAACAGAATTGTCTCCTTGCTACTGCACACCATCAGCTGAAGTGGAACACAGCCCTGGTCAGCCCTATTCCTACTTTGCCTCATAGAATGCTGTTACAAAAATGTTAATATCAGACTTTCTGTATTTAGCAAAATATTCAATTCTAAATATCCATAACACTTATCAGCTGAGTTAAACTAGCCTTGAAAAGGTTGTATACTACAACCTAACTACAGAACTGAAAGTAGTCCCAGAACAAACCTGTTATAATGACAAAAAAGTCAGCAGGAGATGGTTCATTACTCAAAGGAACTTACAGCACTACTGTATCTCCTACAGGGACAACAAGTTAATAGAAGCAAAACAGACATTCCCAAGCTGGAAGTTTACCTGTCCACTTAGAGAATACTATGGAAACGTACTGGTCTTTTCTGTAAATAATTACAGTTGGACCTAATATGCATACAGTGTACCATGCCAAACCTAACAGTTAAAGCACCAAAATAACAGATTTTCAGCTCTGTGTTGGCAATTTATTCTCAACGCTAACAGGAACTTATGCTCGGAGAAAAAACACGAAGATATTAGCTTAATAACATGTGCAATAGGTTTCCAAGCTTTACTGAAGCTTGTTCAAATGCTTTGAATTCATCATCCCCCCAGTCGTTGAGCTATTCAACAACCCTGAAGCAGATAAAACAATTGCTTACATGGAAATGTTATTTTTAGCTGTTTTGCTAAGGGATCCAGT
Organism: Brotogeris chrysoptera; assembly: GCA_030323915.1. Lineage (NCBI taxonomy): Eukaryota > Metazoa > Chordata > Aves > Psittaciformes > Psittacidae > Brotogeris > Brotogeris chrysoptera. The sequence goes on from JARCZZ010039701.1 coordinate 22,613, forward strand.
TTCTTGTCTACTTTTAATGTAGGTACAGAAACTACTGTGACCTGTTGGTTTCTCTGTTCTCAATTTTGTAAGGTTTCTGCCTGCAGTGAAGGGGGTCAAGATAAAAAAGCCACACAGAAAACCTGCACCATTTTTGCTCACCACACTATTTAACTGAGAAAAAAAAAGAAAAAACAACAGAACACTTCTGGTTTGAGGAGGAAAGAAAAGCAATGGGAAACAATCATGAAAGTATTTCCCTCCACAGAGGGTGTGGGTGACTGCCCAAGTGCACATTTGATCTCGACTTCATTCAAGCTGTGGAAAATCTGAACCACGGTTTGTGCAGGACTGCTTCTTCATGTTTCCCACCAGGATTACGGCAGGATGCCACCGACTGTCATGGCCCTTATGCATGTCTAGTTGGGGGAATGGAGAAATGGAAGAGAGCTCTCTGCGTTATGCCTTCCCCCACCTCCCCGGCCAGCAAAAGCCCGCGACACGTGCTAGCCCCTTCAGGAATGGAATGAGGGGAGAAAGACACTGGGGAGGTGCTGCAACGTGTACCAGCATTCCTCACACGAACACAATGCTTTAGAAGTCCATTCCGCAGGAAATTTGTGGGATAATACACCTAGTGCACTACTCCGAGTAGCTTACATGGGAGGAGGTGGGGGCGGTAAGGGAGGACAGAACAATGACATCGGTACGCGCGGCGCTCACTTCTCCCCACTCTCGCTCGAATCTGCACCTAAGTGTTTCGGTGTCCCCCAGAATAGCTGAGGGCGCCTCTGTTACGGAGAACTCTGTGCCAAGCAGAAGGCCAGGCCTCCTCCAGCCACACGCTGAAAGCAGCGAAATGGCGGCCGCAGCGCCAGAGGTGCCGCACGGCGGAAGCGCAGCCTCTCCCACATCCTCCCTCTTCCTTCCAGCAGCCGCCATTGCAGACTAATGCGCCATGTCTCAAGGGAAAACTAGACCTGGAAGGCGGCAGAAACGCCGCAAGGAGGCGGCGGCCGCTCCGGTACACCACCCGGAACTGCGAGGGGCACCATTACGTGCCTCCCCTCCCCACCACTCTCCCTTCCCGCTCAAGAGCTCTGTCGGAGAACTGAAGCAGCTCTACCTCCGCGGGGGAGACGGAGTACAGGATCAGCAGTGGGAAAGGAGGCCGCTTCACGTCGCCTTCCACCCCTGCCTCAGCTGAGCCTCACAATCCCCGCTCCCTCCACGCGGCGGGCAGTTACCTCCATTTTGTGATCAAGCTCGCCCACTTCAGAACCAATATGGAGCCGAGAAGAGGCGGGGGAGGGAGGAGAGGGGAGCCACGTGACGGGAAGGCGGGCTCCAGGCGCCGCGCGACACGGTGGACGCGGGGGGAGGGAGGGCTAGGTCGGGAACAGCGCGCGCGCAACGGCCGTTACCGCTTTCTCCTCAGGGGCGGCCGCCCCTCCCCTACCTCCCCCCCGCCCCGGGCCAGCCCTAGGCCGCACTACGGCAGAGTGGCCCTTTCCCTTCCCCCGAGCGGGTAGAAAAGGACGGGAAAGAGTGCAGCCGGAGCGGAGCAGGGAGGGTACGGGAGATAGGATAGCAGAAGCAAGAGAAGAAGATAAGATATAACCGTGCCGGCGTTCAGCTCAAGCGCCTTCCCGCCCTCGTCGGTCCCACGCCAGCAGCCGGCGCAGCGCACCCACCGCCGACCCGCTGTGGGAGTAACCACCCCTACCGCGCAGCCGCGAGTGGCTCGTCACGTAACGCCGCTCGCAGCTCCTGCCCCGCCCCGCCCCTCCCCCGCCTCTGGAGCAGCGCATGCGTGTCGGCGCGTCGGTCACCAGTTGTGAGGGCGCGCGTGGCTGCTTGGGGGGTGGTGGTGGTGCAGGTCGCTGGTCTGAAGGGGTAAAAGGCGCTCGTAGGAAAGGGAAGGAGAGACGAGTGAAGGAATGAGATGCGTACAGAGGACTCCTTCAGGAGTGTCAGGGTTTACTTGAGGCGCCCAGGCTCTTTTCGGTGAAATTACTTGTTTCCACGTACTTTTTGTTCTGGAGACGCTGCAAAGAGGCAACTCAAGGGGTTTGCTTTCCAGACGCTGTTCTGCACCCACCCTTTGAAAGGGTAGGTTAGTGTATTTATGGTTGAGCGCCAAAACAAATGCAGGCAGTCCGTTTCACGAGTCCTTTTCGAGAGAGAGATCTCTTCTCCAGCAGAGGCGGTGCCTGTATCTTTTAATGGCGTTTGTCATAATGAGCTAGAAGAGACTTCAAAGGAAAGGGTCTCCAGCAGTCATTCTGCCCAGCATGGTTAGGCACATACATAACTTTTTCCTTACCTGGGAAATGAAATCTGAAGAAAAAAAAGCAGCATAAACCCCTACCTTTAAAAGTTTCTTCAGACTTGGTTAGCTGTATCCTTTTACAGTACCAGTAGCTATTTCAGTATGATAAAGCTAACCTAGACAGAAGGTGTTGGCGCTGACCACGTTTAAAAATACCTTTATGCTCTATAAAGGGGTAAACCAGTTGATGTGGTTTACTAGAAGGTTTGTAGGTGTGTACCGAAGCGTGTGAAATACTTGACCAAAAAGGTTATGAATCACTGCAACTTTAGTATTAGCTGCTAATTTCAGTTCTTTATGTCTTTACCCTGCAGTTCATACACAAAAAGCTTCCAAAGCAACAACAAAAACCAGGAAAGGAAAATGTAATCTTTGAGTTTCATATTATCATCTTTCATTTATACAAAAGCCTCAAAACCTGTTTGATTAACTCCAGAGGACTTTCTTAATACATAAAGAAATTCCCAATATGTTTAGAAATGTTCTTGCTGCAACTGTCTACAGAAGTTAAAAGAAGTTTTTGTATTTTTCCTACATTTTGATCTCTATGAGAAGGCAGGTGACTTCCTAGGAAGTAAAACTCACTGGAAATCTCAGCAGCCTCCAGATACTGTTTGCACTTAGGCCAAACCCAGCAATTTCTCATGTTCCTTCTCCCTAGTAAACCACATAATTTAACTTTTTATTTCAAATAACATTCTTAATAGATGATGCTTCTTGCCTCTGTTACCCCAGGGTGAGAATGCTGTGAAATAGACAACGGTGCTGGCTGAATATGTCTCTTAGTTTCCAAGGTTCTTGTAGTTTATATAGGAGCCACCTCATGGAATTTGAGGTATACCATGCCTTGATTAGTTTGATTGTCATTCATTTCACAGTTAAGTGTCACTCATGGAGGCTGATTGTCTTGTGGTCTCATTTGGTTACACAGCCATAGGCAGGTTACATTTGAATGCCACAGTTTCAGTTCATGGTTGTCCTCCTGTATGTGAAATCAATTGTAAAGAATGTAATAATTTTGTAATAGCATGCTTACTCTACTGACGTAAAAGACAAGCCAGTAAATGAGGGAGATGCACATTTTACAAAGACTCACAGTTGCTGATAAAAATTATCCACAAGTTTGAGGTCTTAGATGAAAAGCTATGATTTTAATTTCAGGCAAACAATTTTTTTGCAAATTAAGTGTTTTCAGGTTCCTTGTTACCTAATAGAATATTGCTTCCCATTTTGGGTCACCCACTTCCTTAAGAGAAAATGCAGCATTTAATATACCTGTGTCTATTCTGGCTGATATAGTTTCACAGTGAGATGAAGTTTCAGATTATGTAGCAGATGCAGTATTGGTGATCTAGGCAGATGGCTAACAGGCTTTTATTCTTTTCCTAGCAGTGTTTGCAGGCACGTACTCTCCTCTTTTTAAGCCAAGGGAACAGTAGTTTGTACCTGGTTCAAAAAAAAAATGGGAAAGACTTTTAACGTTTATATATATCTGTAGCTGAAATGTCAGTTTCTCTTAACTGTCCTTTTTTGGTGTGGGTTTGTTGGATGTTTTTATTGCTTGTTTCCTACATGGCATCTGTTTGTGAAGTGAATCTTTGGATATGTAAATATTGACTGTGAAATTGACCAAGGTTATATATTTTTAGTGTTAGAGGTTGATGTGAATATGAAATTGATCTTGTATTCTAATCTCCGGAATAGTAATGTTAATGGAGACAATTCACTGAAAGAAGTATATTTTCTGTAAGCCTCTTAGGTTGCACATATGAATGGACTTATTTGTTAATTAAATGTTACTATTGTGATGATAGCAATCAAATGCAGTTGGCTTGAATATATTTAAGTTCTATACTTTGAAAAGGGGACAAACTGCAGTTTTGATAAGAAGGCCCTTGGGCCATATACTTAAATGCTTGTGTGAGCTTCAGGACAAAAGACTAACATTCAGTTATTTCTTCTGTGTTGTAGAAAATTTTAAACATGGGCAAGTGTTACTGTAGTCACTTGACTATTGTGAAAGCAGCTGCAGCTTCTGCTATCTTCTTCATTTAGAAACAATTGTTTTCATCTTTCAATTTGATTTAAATTGCTGAGCTTCACTGAACAAAGACAGGATAATATATTAGTGTAAAGCCTGCTAGCATTTTGGTAATTCTTGTATGCAGCACAAGGTGAATGAAAACCTTCTACTTCATTAGTTAAAAATACATAGAACCAAGAATCTGGTTCTTAGTATCAGAATTACTAGTATGATTATGCTGCAGTATTTGCTTTATGTCAGAAATTGTTAATACTCTTTATATATATATATATATATATATATATGCATTTGTATTCACACACACTCCAGAAACAACAAATCCTGAGGACCCTTTCTACTTGAGATTGTGCCAGTTCAAATGTCTTGTGCTCCAGAACTCTTGTTAGTCTCTGGAGGACTTGGTTGCAAGGCTTTGAGATAGCATTTCCCCTTTCTGTTTGCTGTTATCCTGCAAAAGTCACTTCATGTAGATACGTCAGCTGCTTCAGTTTAGTCTCCTATACTAACTTAAATAATTGATAAAGGTTCATTTGAAATAATATGTCAGCCTGTGAGCTAGTTCTAAGCAAAACAACACACACTTGTCCACCAGCCTAGTACAGGTTTAGTCATCTACAGCAAACATTTGGGGAAATAACACCAAACTCTTCCAACAATGTCTGTTAGACTCCATCCGTCAGAGACCTTAGACCAATTTTGCATGACTGTATTCATCAAGAGCTACATCTCAGGGCTGTGATACAGGAAATGAGAGATCAAACAATTAGCAACTAGCTGAATTAAAAATACTTTTAAACTGCTTTCATTTTATATATTTTGGTTTTATTCAGGGACACAGAATGAATCTCTATATAAAATCTTTATTCTCTGGAATATTTTGTATTTGTACCAGATATGTAATCTTGAAAAGAATCCTGCATTTTGGATTGCTACAAAAATGAAGGTTCCTAAACATTTTTCTACCCATTTATTCTGCTCTTCTTTGGATGCTAATTACATCTGAACATATTAGACTCTATTTTATTCCATAACCTGCTCTATGTTTTACCTGAATTTTCTTGTTAAAATTTTATTTGCTTTAACACTTTTGACAGAAATTAAAGGACAGAGTGTGCATTAGGAACAATATTAGGCTAAGAAAACAAAAAATCCTCTAGCAGAGAAGTAAAGATAGCTTGCTGAGCTGCTATTATAACATAGTTGTCTCTGTCACTTTGTGCACAAGAATTTCACATCTATTGTTTAGATGTTGGGATAGGAGGAATTCTGTTACTAACAAAATTATGCCCTAGACAAAGTGTAAAGGTGTCATGTTGAAGTGTCAAGTGTCATATTTAAGGAGCTTACTTGAGATAAAATATCGTATGTGTAACATTCCATGCTGCTTGATTTATACGAGGCTCTAGGGTAGATTTAAGTCTTCCTTAAAAATAATATATTTTGTTCATGCTAGATTTTAGGGGTTTTTTTGTTAGCAAACATACATTTTCTTTTAATGTAGATCAAATAGAATAGAGTATATGCATTGTTAGAGGGAAAAATAATGTGATAGCCACTTAGAATTGAAAACTCCAGGTAAAAGGAAATTTAATATGTTGTGTTTCAGATACCAGTGCATGAGGAATCAGCCGTGTTAAAATTTGTATAAAAAATCATCACAACTGGGAAAAGGTAAGAAATAAAAGATTCCTAGAATAATTTTTAATTGGGATTTGTGTTGTTTACACAAGAAGAAAGAAACCCCTTAGATTTAGAAGAAAGGAGAAAGCCAGAGGATGTAGCAGGTAATATCTGCTGTTCTTGAAAACAAGTAAAAAAAAAAGTAGTGTATGACTATACTTGATCTTAGTGTGCATTCTTTGTTATTTAGATTTGGAAAACACTAGTTTGCAGTAATCGTACAGCTAGCTAAATATTATTTGGTACATTTTATTAAAGTGAGGAACTGCAGGTGGATTTCCTGCTTGCCTACGTATCTGTGCAAAAGGCTAGGGCTGGGGAAATAAATCTTGTTCTTTCCTTGACTGCAATGCAGATCTGGCTCTGGGAGGGGTTTTTATATCCACACAGCTCAAACACATGGTCAGTGTTCAACCAATAGCTAGCCTTACATCTGGCACTGGATTTGTGTGGCACAAAATGCCTTTTCTGACTGCTAAACATGAAAACATCACACTTTTTCTTCTTTTTTTTTTTCTAAATTGAATTTGCACACCTTCTTCAGACTGTGATTTATATCAAACATCATTTTAACTGTCTATCTGGTGTATGCTGTTGCTTCTGTAACAACTGCTTTGCCAACAACTGCTACAGACAGGATTTTTTAAAATACTCAGCTACGTAGATAACTCTTTTCCTGCAGTTACTCTCCCAGCTATGCGTAAGCTGCTAGGATCATGCTTTTTGATGGCATGCTATGTTCTAATCTGTTTGTAAATTGGACTCCACTGTTAAGTATTACATTCTCCTGGCAAGTCAGATATTTCTAAAAACATTTAATTTTCTTTGCATAATTATTTTATGGTCTGTTGCTGCTGAGAATCATTTTATTCATTTTATAATATTCAAGATTTTTAGATTACTTTGATGTCAGGACATACGTACAGTTCTTCATATATAGCATGAAACATATGTGAATAAGATTATATCTCTCAAAAGCTGCCAAAATAAATTTAAATTTCAAAGGGTAATACCACATGTGCTATTACTTGCATTTGGAACATTAAGGCATATCTGTTTTAAAAAAAAATCATCACATCTTCCATACAAGTTTTCTCTTTCCTAACATAGAAATTTTGTATTTAGCTAGAAATAGATATTGCTAAATACAAAATATTGTGCCCCAAAATATGAGTGGTTGTAATTTAAACTGATATCATAAGCATTATAATAGTATCTGCTAAGTATCTGATAATTCTTTCTCCCTACATTTACAATGATTGTACTGGCCAATACCAGGAGTTTAATGGAGGTGCTGGGCAAGTAGTATAAAGCTCTAGAGAATGTCAAGAACCAATCTACTCATTGTGGCTGATTAGATGACTTTAATTAAGAGAAATGTATTGAAGCCACTGGGAGAATATAGCCAAAGGTGAGGAAACTGCAGCTGGTAGTTAGTTATTTGTATATTTAAAGAGCTCAAGTGTATGAACCGATGTTTTCCACGGAAAATGGTATTCCAATTTAAAAAAAAATGCCCTGTAATTCTAGAATATTTGCCACAGAAATGGCTGCACATGCTTGTTTACCAAATATTGTAGGTCATGTGCAATAAACACAGTTGGAAAATGCTGAGTAGTAGAAATATTTATGGCAATATATAATCTGATGACATTTCTGCCTTCAGGACACACATGGTTTGAATTCATTTGCCATATAATTAATCATTTTCTGTGTGTTAATAAGAGGGTAGTAATATGAGCAGATAGATTATGGAAGAGATCTAACATAAGGTCAACTATCTAATTCAAAAAAATGTAATCATGTTTAAGGCTGCAGCTTTCAAACAAGTTACATTGTATAAATGGGAACAATTCGGATTTAAAATGTTGCTATTTTGCTTTTGGAAACATGAAAGCTGCGGATTTTTTTGGTGGAGTTTGACCAGAAACCTATTACTCTGGGTGAAATGAAATACAAAAACTAGTACTTTTTTTAATGATTACTACCATCACGCTGTTGTAGTTGTATCATCTGTGTTTAACATGTATTTCATCGATATACATTATTCAGATGTCAGGGGACTTGGTTACAGTATCTCATACCAAATATAGTTAAAACAGTTTGATTTTGTGGTGTTTAAGGGATTTAATAAACTGTCTAACAATATCCCCAAAGTGTACAAAAAGTTCTGGATAAAGGCTTTGGAGTTATGAAATCAGATTCTTGTCTGATGCACATTTCTTGCACTTTTGTTGGCTGAGGATGAGGCCTATAATCTAAGCAGGCCTAAGTAGTATGCAGATATTATCCATTTTCATATTCTTTCTGGGTGGCATTTCAGGGACTTGTTACTCAAAACATGTAGATAAATGGGTCTGTTTCCTTCACTTCAATGGGGCCAACTTGAAGGAGCATCACCTCGGATTCTGTGACTGGAGTTGCTTTAGAAGTTTAATCAAACAAGAGGGCTGCATTGTTTCGAATATTAGCTTTAGTTGTACCACAGGATTTCCAATTATGAAAATAGTTTCTAATATTTTTAGAATCAGTATACGGTACTTTATTTAAAGGTCGAGAAAGATGCCTGTAGCTTGTAAATACAGAAAAGAGACGGCTGGCTATTTCTCTAAATTAAAGCTGCCATTTTACCTGAGCAAGAATCGACAGGCTTTTATGTCTTTGTATGGAAATTGCTAAACCCCCAGTATACCTGTTGCTTTTATTCCCTCCTTCTCATCAAGATAGCTATGGGATTAAATGAATTAGTAATTTTTTCTTCTGTTCTGTAGACCTGTACCCAAACAAAGCATCTGTCTTGCCTATTTTTTTAAGTTTAACACCCTCCCAAGAGTTTCAGAAGCAGACTGAGGTGATTATGTAGCACATCCTGGTGGAAAAGTAGGACTACTGTGTCAGGCCTGGAGCAGTGAGGCAATAGTCCAAGCTGACTGCTGGAAACCACAAATCTTGACCATTATTGCAAAACTTGTGATAGGAACATAGAGAAGAATATTATTAGCCAGTCATGGAGTACTAAATTATACATGACTGCAGCACTGCTGAAACATCAGCCACCAGCCTAAAGCTCTTCCTTTTTCTGTTGTGTTTGCTTCAGTAACAAGAGGCGGATTTTCGTTTTTTAACCTTTGGATCTAAATATGTAAATATTGATTTAAAAATCTGCCTACAGTCCATCACTGCAACTCCTGAACCCAAGTATTTTTTTGGGGTGTGTGTGTGAAATCTGTACCTGCAATCCCATTTGCATTGAAACCCAAGCATGCGTGTTTCCAATTGGTTTACATTCATATGTCTCAGGATGCTGAGGGAATTGGCAGTATGTAAGCTGAAAAATGTCTGTATGTGTTTCACCCCGTTATTAAGACTTTGCTTTAGTGCTATTCTAGTAAGAATAGAACATAAATTTCAGTCTGCTCTAGCATGACTTCTGTGTGTCTGCAGTAGCATGCTGCTTTAACAAAAGCTAATTGCTGGACCAAAACAGCTTTTGCTGAATTACTTCTCTGAGAAGGGTAATGAGAAGAAGGGAATATTTTGGTATTTAAATACAGTTTCTTTTGGAATGTATGTATCTCCTACGTGCTGCTAGATACTATCTGTCATGGGTTCAGCAGTCATTTTTCTCCTTCTTGGTAGCTGGTGCAGTGCTGTGCTTTTGATTTTGGGCCTGGGAACAGCGCTGATAACACCAGTGTTTTCAGTTACTGCTTGGTAATGTTTTGGTCTGACC
>JARCZZ010039706.1:0-21747 GCA_030323915.1 Brotogeris chrysoptera
GAGAGTGTGTGAGTTATTGAGGGGCTCAAACCACGACACTGCTAGATCAGCAATATGGAAAATCTGAGTCTACATGAGACTTCACGCAACTGAGATCACTTATTACAGAATGCACTGAAATGGAACTTAAGAGCTACACCTCCACATTCTCTACTTACTGGAATAAATTGATGTAGGTTTCAACATCTCTCATGTCACTTTGTCTCCAGTTTTTCTTAAATCCAACAACAAGGGTGTTAGGTCTCATCCTACCCAGGCCAGCAGCCTAAGAGGAATAAAAATAAAGGTTCTATTATTTTCTTAAACAGAAAAAAAGTATTTTTATCATATAATATGTGTTTAATATACAACTATGAAAAATGAAAATACTTCCAAGCATAAAAACACTTCAAATTTTGATGTTTATCTTGATCACTTCCATTAAAAAAAAAAAAAAACCAACTTAAAATTGAAGGAGAGGTGCACCTGCATTAAGTATTGTCCTCCATCCCGCAAGTCCTCTGCATGCACTGGAGCATAGAAAGCCTTCATCTTGTTTTTAATCAGCCATCTCTGATATTTAGCCAAGTCAGTTGACAGTTCCTTCATGGCTTGCCTCCGAGGACCCTTTGAAATAAGTTAGTAAAAATAACAGAGAACAAGAATTACAAGTAGAAATAAAACCCCATCCCATTAGAATAGAATTTAAGCTTGAAGAAACTCAGAACATGTTCCCAGACTATCAAAAAAAAAAAACCAAACCAAAAACCTACAAACCAACAAAAAAACAAAATCCCAAACAAAAAAAATATTAGGCATTAGCTGCAGCAAAGTGAACCAGATTCTCATTTTTAGGAGGAGGGTTGCTGAAACTTTCCCAGTCTTGTTCCTGCAGGACACAGCCCACTTCCTTAGCAGGTGGCACAAGCCTGTTGTTCACTCATACCCTCCTCCTTCCCACCCTCCCCAGGCAGTGTGGGGAAGAGAACTGAAAGAATATAAACCCCACAGGTTGAGATAAGTGGCTGAAAGTCCTTGGATCAGGGTAAGCACTGCTCAGCAGCAACTAAAACAGTGGTGTGTTATCAGCATTGCTCTCTGACTAAAGCTGAAACACAGCATTGTACCAGCTACTAGGAAGAAAATTAACTTTATCTCAGTGGAACCAGGACAGTCCTCCACAGCGTAACAGAGTTTTAAAAACAAAGGCCTTTGTAATGAAGTATACACACATACAGGATGATTTCATATTAAGCTTTATGGGAATATTTGTTTTAAGCTGTACAAGCATGCCTCTGTGTGTAAATAATCCTCATCAGAGAGCCTTTGTCACAATAGCGTCACTTCAGTTTAATGTTGCAAAGTGATCCTCTCATTATGTACTTTTTATTACTTCCATCAGGATGAATGAATCATTGTGCTCCTCCTATACATCAAAATCCAGAATGAGGTATGATCAAGAACACAGTAGCCCAGTTTTTGCAGTAAGATACAGTTTACAAGAGGATACAGACTTTGACCAAATGGTCAGCAGCCCTGAGGAGAAAGACTTTGGTTGATGAGAAGCTCAAAATGACCCAGAAGCGTGTGCCTGCAGTCCAGAAAAACAACCATATGGCTGGGCTTCATCCAAAGGAGCATGGCCAGCAGGTCAAAGGAGGTGATTCTCCCCTCTCTGCTTGGCTCTCATGAGACCCCACCTGGAATACTGTGCACAGTAGTTCTAGATCTCCAACACAAGAGGGATGTAGACCAAATGGTTAGTTAGTGAAGAACGAGATAGTGTCACCCTTTGTGTAGGAAAGCAATTTTAAATAGAGATAGCATATACTCCCAGAAGATCTTAAACTTCTTTCCTACAAGAACGGTGATGCTACCTTATTCTTTTGAAAGTCAGTAATTCCATCTAAGGTAGCTTACCTCTCTAGTATTACTCAGTTTCTGGCCTTTACACTCACTCAAATTTTAAGTTTGTATAGTAAGGAATTAAAAGTAACTGATTTTTCTGAAGACAAAACTGGCCCATATTTGCTTAACAAAATGTATGTTCTGTATATTGCATTAACTTGATTTGGTCTTATCTGTTCATCAGATCATAAGCAAGTCAGATTTAGCAAGTGTGGCTAAATTCAGATGCATTTAAGAGTAACCAATCTTTGCATGTAAAGTTACACTTGCTTAAATGTTCTTAGTGATGTGATAAAGAGCTAAACTACACATTTCAAGTGTCCTAGTGTATTGACCAAAATTTGTCAGATATCCAACAGCCTTTCTGTAACTAACTGAAAATTTGGTACAGATCATATTATGACAGCCACCATGTACCACAGTTCAAACAATTCATGACAAGCGCAACACCAAAAAGCATTTACTCGAAGCTTGCTTCCTTCTCCCCACCCCAAAACCTCTACAGGCTGCTGCAGAAGATAACTCCTAAGTAGTAAGGACTGCTAAAATTATGTCCTTGCCCAACAGCCCTCACACACCTCAACTCCCAAAACCCCACACCTCATATCCTGACAAAGAACAGGGAAAGTCAGTTAAATACTAGAGGATGGGCAGAAAGGTAGCAGGAAAGGAAATTACTGCTGGCATTACAGTTTCACTTGCCAATTAAATTAATCTGGTAATGAAGGAATAAAAATCTACATGAAATGTTGAAAGCTATCTGTTGGCTGAGCTAGTTGAATTTCCTGCTCAATGAAATTTATTGTAGCCCTGGATTTTTAAGAAATCTAGAGAGATTATCGATTTCCTTGAACTAGTAACACTGAGATGAAATCTAGCTGTATACTGCACAACATTTAGACCAACTGCTCTGTCCAAAGAAAGAGACAGAACATGAGACTGTATTACACAAGGACAGAAAGAGACCCAGGCTGTAATCTAACATTCACTTTATTCCTACAAAGCTTCCTCAGCATTTAAACATCAAATAACCAAAGGTACTAATTTTGTAGTTTCCCCTGGAGTATACCTGACTGGAACAGTGATATCTCCATATCTAAGACATTTCTAAAAAAAAAAACAAAACAATAAAACCACGAAAACCAAAACCAAACAAAAAAATCAGCAAAAAAACACACACAAACAAGAACCACAAACAGGTTAAAAAAAACCAACCAAGAAACATCACACAAAAACATAAGTAACTTTAAAGTACAGATAGAACAGACTTACCATATGTACATGGCCACAGATCATCAAACCCACATTCTTGGTGAAAGCATGGACAAGGTGAAGCAAAGCTGGACGTGCACTTGGAGCACCTGTCATAATTAAGCACTGAGGTCTAGAATTGTGAATAGAGAAGGAAAAATAAAATATTGCAATTCATTTCGTCTGGAGTTGTGGGGTTTTTTATTAACAGAATGAAAGTTCTTCTAAATACAGGCCATATGAACATAACTGTCACTGGAGAGGTAGCAACTTCATCTACTTTTACAATACTGTATTAAATCAAGTAAAGATCAATTAAAGTTGGATCTAACTTTGTAGCTTCATTTATGGTGTGTCCAGTCAGGGAATGGACAAGAACATGCAGTAAGGTCACATTCAGTCAATGAGTCTATTTAATTGGAGGAATTAGTTTAAATCAATACTTTCTGTTAAATTTTTGGAAGCATCTTTATTCTACAATAGCTTATTCCAGAAAAGTACTGTAAATACTATAGGATTTAAAACTGCCTCCTTCAGTAGGACCTTCCTAAGTACCCAAGCTGGCAAGACAACAGATTAGTTCTCCAGTTGCGTGAAAAACACTTGCATAGCCTGTTTACCATTACTGGAGTGCCATGAGAGAATATGCCTAATGTGAAATAGCTGGTGTTGAGGGCAATATACACAGCATACACATTTTGGGAATTTTAGGTTAGACTGGTTTTACACCAAGCATGTAGACTGTATGCTCATTAGCAGTTTGGAGCATATCTCACAATTCATCAAAGAATGTGGTTCATGGTTCACGATATGAAGCATGAGGTATCTAACAACAAGCATGTATCACACATAGACTTAATTCTGATGGGCATTCTTAATCAGAAATAAACTACTAATGTAAATATGTCCAGCAGATGTCCATGGTGATGAAATTTGAAGTTGTTATAACCCACAGGAGATGAAGAGGCATATAATGGAAGCCATGACAGCAAACATTGTGACAGTAACCCAACTGAATACATTTCGTATGTCCCTAATATTAACTGTTACCTAAAGTTTTTCACATGATCTTCCACTCCTGAGAGCCGAATAGAATGCTGTAGTGCATTCAAGTAAGTCAAAGCTTGGGTTGAGGATCCCCAGTTCACATCTGTTGAAAAATTTGAAGTTCCAATAACTTAATACCATTCATTGTAAAACTGTATGATCACAAAATCTGTCAAATACCAACTAAAAACACAGAATAATTAAGCTGTATCGTGGTACATTCTACACAAGATTAGTTAACAAACCCTTCAGCTAAGTAGAAAACTCTATTTGAAAATAACATTTCTGTAGAAGTTTTAGCAAACAAGTTAGAGTTTGCTATTTTACAATTATAGGAAGAAAGAACTGAGGTTTCCCTCCAGCAACATTTCAAAGACTGTCAACTTCAGAGTCAAAAAACCCCAACCCCCCAGAAAAATAAACAAACAAACACCACCACCACACCAAAAAAACCCAACCAAACCCAAAGAACAACAAAACCTCCACACTTCAGGGAAAAATTACTTGCTCAGTTATTTTATATCGCATCAAAAGAAAAAGTAATTGCAAAACACTGCCTAAACAACGTCACATATTTTCAGTGAAAAACTGTTAAATTAAAGAGTTCGGTAATATTAATTTTAGAAGGAAAGAAAAGATCCCAGTATCCTTTCTATTTGTTCCCATATACAACTTTGATAGCTACAATGAATTTGTCATCCAAGTACTTAATAATTTTCATAGCTCAGGATGTAGGGTTTTCCTTATTTTCAACCTCAGGAACACTTTCTGGTTCCATTCTGCTCCATCTTGCACTTATGATATTACAGTGTTATTAGAAGAAGGAAGAAAGTGTATGATTTGTTGTTCACAGCTATAAGGAATGGTTTACTGAAGAAAAAAAAACACAAAAAAAACCCAAACAAACCAAAAAAACCCAAAAGCCCACCACCATTCAAATCCCTTTTCAATCTGGATTGATAAAAGCATTCTCTTTCATTTCCTTACAGAACATAACATGCTTTTCTAGCGCCTTTGCTGCTGCAACCCAAGCTCTTTCCATGTGTACTTTTTCCTCCAATTTTCATTCAGATGTTTATGTCTGAGTTTATGCACCTTGATAACTTGAAGCAGGGGGAACAGTAACAGTGACTATACAGGCATAATTATGTTTCATTACAACTAAAAAGGCTGAAACAGAAGTTTTCCAGTTCTCCTTCCCCTCTGCCCCACTAAAGACTTTTTTTTTTTCCCCTCCTTTCTTCTACATCTCTTTCCCCTATCACAACCAAAAGAGGCCCACATACACACCTGGTTTCTTGTATGTGACATAAATGTAGAGTCCAAGAACTATGACATATGTTAGAAGTGCTGCCCACCAATTAATAACAAACATCACAATGCAGCACAGAATAGCTCCAAGAAGTGAAATCCACATATTGTAGTATTTGAATGCAGGGCGCCAACCTGGGCAAAATATAAATTGAGGGATAGAAAAGAAGGTGGAAATTAAATTAATCAACACTCAAAGAGAAGGAAGGTGTGATTCCTCTTTTCCTTCCCAAGTGTTCTGTATCACATTTCATATGAATGTCTAACAGTGATGTACAAAATATAGACTTTGGCACATTTATGCTTTTGATTTTCCAACACTTATCGAACCAACTCATATTCTTCTTACATGGATATGTCAATGTTCCTAATTTTGCCCTCTAAAAGTTTATCTCAAATGGAAAGTTTGAAGATGTTTATGTCAATGTATCGATCAAATACAGCTACAGGAACCTTTGGCAATAGCTTGCCTGACAACTGATTTCTGCTGTCAAGGGTAGTATAACATGAATTATTAGCTTACAGACTTGCTCTCTCACATACTACTTTTCTAGTGGTGTATTTTTACTACTTTACATATGCAGAAATTTTCACACATGAAAGGCCAAAGGACAGATATATCCAAGTACAAGTTGAATATGTCAAAATACTGGACTATCACTGTTTTACACCCTTATTTGTCACAAGTTTATCCAAAATCATGTGAACATACATGCACATCCCCACTAACACACCCAAGATTAACAAGTATATTACACATAGAACTGTTGTGTAAACTGACTATGCACATGTTCTTGAAAAATAATTGTATCTACCTGTTCAGCAACTTAAAAAGCTTTTAAGGGCATTATTTCAGTACAAATGCATAGTGGGCTAGGCATGATACACATCTGTTCTGCAGATGGTACTGGGTACTGGGTTTTGGTTTACTCCTGTTTGCCAACTAGCCTCCCACACCAAAGACTATTAAAATGTGGCAATACCACCTGCAATTCCAGTTTCTCGTGGACTGGAAGAAGAAACACTAACAAGACACCCAAAGATGACTGAAGGATAATTCTTTAACACCATACACAGAATCAACAAAAAACCTTTCTTCAAGAGTTTCTGAAATATCTTGTGTTCCCTCAGCAAAGGTAACAAAATTAGTAGCTCCAAAACTGTACTGGATCACTCAGTCTTCAAAATTTCAGAAGACTCAGGTATATACACAGTATTAAGCTTATAATACAGATGCATCATGAGAATCAAATAGATACTTAGTAACTTAATTAAACACTCATTTATAGTAATACCTTTTATATTGTATTTAAGCTTAAGGAAATTTCAGGCTAAACCCTCACCCCCAAAATGTAGTTCCTACCTGGAGATTTTGCAAGAGAAGCATGGAATACAGAGAAGTTAATCAAGGCATACGAGGCCAAGAAGAAGTTAGAAATAATTGGAGCAATCACATTCAGTTCAGCTGTAAAACCAAAAACAAAGCAGGCTGTTATGAAAGACACCACAGAGATCCCAGAGTAAAAAAATCTGCTACACCAAACCTGTCTTCTGGTGTACTCTAAGAAGCAGCAGTTCATTCTTCTTTTCAGACAGAGCCATTATGTTAATGGTCTCTTATTAGCTATGCTATCTCCTAATAGGAAGTGTAACTTTCCATTTTAAAAAGAAACATTTTTCTACACTATTAAGGGTTCCAGGACTGCCACTTATGAAGCACTACATACTTCCTCAAAATAATTAATTGAGAGGATTTCTTTCCCCACCATAGCTTGATCAAACAGTGCACTAATAATATACTAGGTTCTGAAGAGTGTCAGAAACAGTAGACAGAGCATTAATACATATACAGTACATGTCTAGCTCAATTTTCAAACAGCAAAGAATGAGACACTTGTAAGTTTAAGAGACAATCAACTATGGTGAATGGTAGCAGCAAACGAAGTTAGTGTGAACAATGGAACAAACACATCATTCTACCTGCATTCTAAATGAAAAGTTTCATCAGTGGTACTAATATAGTGCATTATTACAGTCGACTACCATTGTAACAGTGATGAGTATACCCTCTTTAGTGTAACAGCTGGAAGAATGTGATGCTCTCCTTTCCTTGAGGAGCATGGTGGAAAACGTATGTACTCTCACCATCAAAAAAGTTACCAAAATGCAGAATGTGCCATGTTAGTCTGCAAGTTTCTACTTCTTATAAGCAAGTTTCCAGTCAGCATGCTGCATAGGGACATCATGTGTATACGTGTGCCTTAAGAAGACTTAGGGGGAAGGATCAAAGAGCAAACTGAGAAAAAAAGTTTAAAAGCACTGGTACAGGACTCATGGATGGACACAGCACAATTAGTTTGCCATCTAGAGAGAGCACATGTAATTCTACCTAGATTGTCTTTACCTTTAGCATAGCAGCATCAGCACTCATCTCTATTATTTGTAACTTAACAGAAAAATACACTTTAAAAAGTGTTGTTTCATGCAAGTTTGCCATTTACTGAGCTGGTTGTAATTATTAAAAATTTGAAATAAACTATCATATGCACAAGATGTAACATCTCTCTACCTCGAGCAAAGATGTATTTTTATTGACAGTATCCAGAGTTAGCTACCTGCCATTATCAACAGATTGCTACAGTCCAATTCATATCGATTGCAGTTCTAGACAGTTATAGCTAAAAGAAAGGAGAAAAGTAACTCTCAAAATAAAAAGATTTTTGAATGCTGGCTTAGAATCAAGCTGTGCATTAGACCTCAGGACACTGTTAACAAGTCATGATATGAAATTGAATGCCTCGTAAAGAACAAAAGGATATTGAGATTTATCATAATTCCAAACTAACCAATTAGTATGAATCCAAGAGCAATTAAAAATGTTAGAAGATATCCTCTCAGTGGTTCGTTGTTCTTCCCATATCCTTTAGCAAACATCTGAAATCCTGGATAGATGTTGTCCTTGCACAAAGCCTAAGAAAAAAATAAATTTCCAAGAGTCAGAATGCATTTTGTTCAAACTGTATACTTACTAATGCTACCTTCCACTGTGTATTATCTTCCTGAAAGGTTTTTTACCACCATGTACTAATTCTAATCTCAATTGTCTTGCACCTTGACACCTTCCATTTCCAGTATTCTATCCTTCAGTAATTTCCATCTAGAACAACAAATTCTGTTCTTCTGTAAGTAACTGCCTATTTTACTTAACTGGTGTCTTACAGTCACAAAGAATTCTTCTTTAGAGACAATATTTTCTCAGCAAGTGAAAAGCTTGCCCAATTACCTACACTAGCTCTCTGTATCAATACTTGTGCTTCTATTCTGCAACAAAATCTCTTCTATGTTTGACTCCCTACTGAACTGCTGGGAAATACGATCATTACAGGACACTACAGCTGTATCCAATTAAAGAGATTTTTTAAGACAAAAGAATAAGATTAAATGGTTAAAAAGAAGTAAAAGCAAAATACATTCAGGGTCACAAGATACCAATGATAACTATTTACATGAGAACTGGTACACAATTATTTTCATAATGCAATCCCTAAGGACTGAGATTCCACACCTACAGGTTCTATTTCACGCTGCGTCCTTCTGTGATTACTCTGAGAAATGAACTAGTCTGTTCTCTATGTGGCTCCACTGTCACTTACAATAAAAAACATCATAAAGAGGTTTGTAGATTGCTGTTAGTTATACCCCAACTAATCTCTGAATTAATCAGAAACGCATCGGATCTGGAACAAATTATGGTGTAGCAAACATTTATTAACAGTTGAACACTGCTTTCCTATTCTAAGCAAGAGGTAAATATCAGATCAATGTGCTGCTGTCAACTGGTATGAACCACAACAGCAGTTTGTCAGAGTCCCCTTCCAAAAATTCTGATTCAAAAGCTAACTGTAGTTATTCTTTAAAGGATGATGGTTTTGCTTCCATCCTTACCTGGAAGATCTTGGGTGCACTCACAAGAGATGCTAATGCAGAGGACAGGGTGGCTGAAAAAATACCTGCAGAAATCAATGGTGCAAATCCCGACACCATGCTCATTACCTGAAAGCAATGTAATTATTTTTTAATAATATAAAGAAGTATACTGTATGTACAGATGACAAAATTACCTACAAAACCAGAATAAAATACTATGCACTCTTCACTTACAAGCTATTTGATTATCATGCATTCATATCAACAAATGACCTATAGACAAACCAACGTATATAAATGGATCCTAATTTCAGAACAAGAGAAGGTGACTTTTTACACAAAGTACAGTGCAACCATGTAATTCTTGGGTCAGAATAATCAATGGCGTAAATCTCCCATGGGCTCATGAAAGGATTAAAAATAAGTCATGGAAGAAGAATGCATTGAAATTTATTACATATTCTGACTAGCATACCACTAGATAGCATGGTCTCAGAAAGTCTAAGTGACAAAACCCCTGAATTTTGGGAAGGGTGATTGTCTTTCTTAACATCTCCATCACTCTAAGTTACTTGCTTCTCATTCAAAACCAAAAGGACAGGACCAACTTCTTTCCTATCTCCCCAGGATCACATCCTAGGACATCTTTGTACTGCCAGTAAGTGAAATACAACATACAATTCTTGGTAGAGAAGCTCGGTAAGCTAAATGTAAAAGAACAATGTTAAGACTAAAAAATGTCCCCAGTTAGAACAAAAGCAGCTTCTGTCTAATTGCCATATAGCCTGAAGACCATCTTCTACCATTCTACTGATTACTTCCATACCATAGCTGCATCCGTCTCTGCCTATTTCAAGTGAAGATACAGAACTACGTATTTAAAATACAATCCTGGTTTAATAGTTATTTTCTTTATGACAGAAAAGCCTAAGTTGCTTGAATACAGTCAGTATTAAACAATTTATCTTGAAAAAGCTTATGGTTTTAGCTAATGGATCAAACCCAGCATGGTGCCTTTAAAGCACAATGTGTCAGAATGAGGTTCTGCATCATTTGCAGTGACTACTTGCCTCTTTCATCCTCTCAACCTCACCTACAGTATCAGGTAAAGGACTGAAGGAAGGCAAGAATGATCATGCAGAGCCTGCATGCTCCTGTTAAGTTACTGTCACCTGAAGATGTAAAATCTAGCTGCTTACAGCAATCTTACCTAGGGAGAACATGCTCTCAGAAACAATATACAGGTGACTGATGAAATTTTATTCATACTCCTAAGGCTAAGCTAACAATAAATTCAGTATTTTTCTTTAAAACAGACTGACAAAGACTGCTGGGTTTCTTAGTCAACTGAATCTCTAAATTACATCAGGTTTCACTGGTTAGCTCAAGGCATGTGTTGTCTAAAAAGAGGGATTAAATAACTGCAGGTGCATAAAATGAGAGTTAAGTAGCTGTCATAGAACCATAATGAACGGAGAGAATTTCCTGAAGCATATCTGCAGCCAATAACAAGAAAAAAGTTAGAAGAGGCATTTGTTCACAGATGAATAAAACCAATGACACATACATTATCTCCCTTGCACCCAGGTTTAAGTTAGTTTAATGATCAACAGAAAAAGTTAGTTGTAAATGCCAGTTTGTAATAACCCTACACTGTATTTCTAAAAGAAGTTCAGGGTGTAAAGGCTGAGATGAAATATTTTAGAAAGACTTTTTCTCTAGCAACATCATAAACCAGCACAGAATAATCTTTGTAGAAGGAGCATGAAGATTTTCTTCCCTGCAACGATGGCTCAACCTATCTTCCCTGGAAGGACTTTGCATGGACAGAATCTGTGTGCAAGTTACCATCGCTTTTCTTCCAATCCAATTTAAACATGGTTATTTTGACACTTTACTACATTTACATCAATTTCTTGCAACTTAGTTCTTACAATCTACTCAGATTTTACCCTCTTTATACATTTTCTTCATTACTTCCATTTCTTTACACTACTTTGAAGTATTACATCCCTTTTATAAACTTGAGAGAAATCCAAGTAAGATGTAAGCGGATAATGTTTGCCCAATTTAAAAGCTATAATGTAAGAGACATTAGGAAGCTTCATTTAAGCTAAGAGAACAAAAGGGAAACCAATTCCAGCAGAAACCCTCCCCTCTCCTCTAGCATACACGCCATAATCTAAACCTCTTAACCACAAAAAAACAAGGAGCCCACAATGCTGTTAGCTATAGCACTGAAATTTTCATCCTTGAAAGAACACAGAGAATTGGAGGGACATGTATCTGGTAAAAATATCTGACCTGCATGTAAAAAAAACCAAAACCCAAAACCAAAACGCATCTTCTTACAGCTCTCATTCAGAGCTACTAAGCTGCGGGCAGTGCAGTCAGAAAGTGAGCAACAGTTTATGTGTAGCTAGCTTCTCATGCAAACATCTCATGCAAACATGATCCTTCTAACATCTGAGAAAACAGAATCTGACTCTTGTCAGAGATACACAGCAAAAGTGGTGAGGATAACAGAAAATAAACAGCAAGGTAAAGTCCAGCTGGGCACTAGAAAAACAATTCCACACATAAGGTGGCTAAGTGCTGCAGCAGGCTGTCTGGAGATGCTGTGCAGTCTCCATTACGAAGTTTTCAAATCACCCCCAGAAAAGGGGCTACAAGGAGCAGCACACAATCTGTGCAGCACCCGGGTTTGGAAATGACTTTTCCAGTTCAGAACCCACTAGGTTTTCCACAGAGAGAAACAAGAATAATTTGGGAGACAGAAGTATTCTTTAGACCAAATGCTAAGAAACTAGAACATTAACAACTAACTTATTAGAAATACAAGCAACATTTATGGTATTTATTACTTAAAGAAAAAGATACAAAGAAAATCAGTTCCACGCTGCTCTCAGCTGTACATTTGACAACATACTGGGTGCTTCTGACTTAAACAAATGAGAGGTGTCATTTGATTGTGCAGAATTATTCCCACAACAATTCTGAAATGTTTCTAAATACAGACTTTTTCTAAATCAGAACAAAGCAAAGTGTATTCTAATTTTACTCTAATAGAGTGGTTTGCACTGCAACATTATTCCAGCATGTACCAAACAGGTTTTCCACCCAGCTTTGCAGCGTAAGAGTACATGTACCACATGCAAGGAGCAGATGTACCACATAATTCTAGCCAAAATCCATGAGCCACACATATCTCTCATTAGTGGATTTCATCTTAGTCTCTAGCTAACTTTTTGTGCACATACTGGAAAAATTTATGGCAAAGGAAGTTTAAATCAATCAGCAACAAGTATGTTCTCCTTAGTTTCTTTCGAACCCTGACTAAGCAGTTCATGGACACCTAATTGCTGTGAAGTATAAGTTGAAGAATGAATTACCCCATGACTTCTAGAGGATTTTTTTAATTCAGTAACATCTGGTTTTATCAAAACTGACAACAGTTTCACCATTAAAGAGGATACTGTTACAGAAGAGTAAAACAGTCTTAAAAAGTCAGCATCTTTTCTAAGACACTTAAAATTAAGGAACAAGTTACTGAGAGAGGCTGCCTATGATTACTATGTATGACTACTGAACAATGAGTACATCTATCCATGTAACTGAATGACAGCATTCAGATATCTCTCTAGGTAGAGAGAAAGTTACAGTCCCACTACCCAACCTAAGCAGCTTACTCAGAAGAAGAGTATTCCTATCACCTGTGTATAACACCCAAAAATTTTTAACATACATTGTTCCTCTGCGTACTAGCTAGAGCATACTGCTTACCTATTTCAGATAAATCTTATATTTTTAGCCTGTTTTTTTCACGGTATGCAATTCAAAAAAAGAACAAACACAAAAGCCAATAAACAGATTTAGGAGAAAGTTTTATACCTGGAAATTGTTCATCAGCCCATACTGACATCCTGGCTGACAGGATGAGAAATCATAGTTTAATTTGCAAGCTGCAGCAGTGCAATTCGTCAGCTCTGCGACAATGGTGCTATTAACACTCCCTGTGGCATCCCGCACAACACAGGAACCTAGAATGAACACAGTGACAAAATAAAAAAAGGCACGAATAGGCTGAATGTGAACTTAAGCATGTGTCAAGCTCAATTCCCTTTTTATGTATACATATTCTCACAGAGCAACATTAAAATACAGCGTTCACATTTCTAATACATTTCAGTACTAAGTGCATCTTCATTGTGAGGAACAAATATAAACAAGCAAAGTAATTGCCCTCTTGCTTTGAATAAATTTACATCCAGTAAGAAGGGAAAGTTTTAGCACAGAGGAAAATAATGTCAATAGACTTGCAAAAGTTAGCTGCACAATTTTAGTTCAACATTCTTTCTGAATGAGTTTCCACAAAGCTCTTTAAGTTAGTATTATTCAACATCACTTGATTTTACAGTTTCTCTTTTTGTCGATTTTCCTAGAGAAACGCATTTCAGTAATGTATGTACAACTGTATGTAGACAAGTGTGCAGTGTTGCTGTTATACCTTTTCCGCTGTTATATCTTTTCCACTGTTATGCTCAGACATTCAAAAAAAATTAAGTAGCTTGTCATGAAAGCCTCTTGCAAGCCATTTCCCAACACTAAAACAAGCTACCTCCTGTATGGTATCTCATTTTGGTTTTTTGGTGAAAACCGAAGCTGGGCAATCTCATTGCTACCACATTTTTGGCAATTAATTTTATCACTTAAACTTGCTGTCTTCAATTTATCTATGATTATTTGTAATTTGACTAGTCAAGAAAATGCTGAAGGCACAGCATTTCACCTCTTACATACTAAAAAAAACCCCAAAAATGTAACAGAAAGCACACAAGTTTTCTGCTTCAAGGGTTTTTGTCTTAAAGAACACCACAAACTAGAGAAGCCTAAATACTAACATCCCGTGGTTTAATAGTTGAGGTAGTCAGATTGTTTGGATACCAACAAATGTTTCCAGGAAAAGGAATTAAATAAGGAGTGGGGAAGAGAGAAGTCTACAGAGCAGTGCCCAACAGAATTCCCTTAATTTGGTCCTTCAGGAACTTGAATGACAAGTAGGTCCTGGGAACAGGACCACACAACTACTGAGGACCTAGCTTACTTACTTGTAAAATGAAAAGAAGGGCACATATGTGCTGCAAGCTTAAGTTTCTTTTCTAACAATCCCTGTTATCTATGTATTTTGCCTTTCATTAGGAAAATGAACTTCTAAATAGCTACCCAGCATATTTAGAGATTGCTTCTGAGGTGTTACAACAGTCCACAGTGATAGCTGGTAGGTGGACATTACTTAATCCTTCCACTTCTTAGATTTATTTTTCAGCTACTTATTAGGCCAAATTGGTTCAATTTCAGTAAGAGTTTCCTATCTTGATCGTCTGTCACGCTTTTCTTGTGGGTACGTATACAGGCTGGGGGCTTTTTTTGTTGTTGTTCTGTTTTAAATCAGAGTAAAAGCTCTGTATGAGAAAGTTTCTTTTTTTCCCCCAGCATTCAAGCAATACATAACATATGTGACAATATACTTACTAGGAGAAATTATTTGTAGATAACATTTTGTTGGTAGATTGCTGTGGCAGGCCCATTAAGTTGAGCAACCCTTTAAATAGCTACAATGCACTATCACAGCCCTCCTATTCCTCATTCCCTTTTTCAGAGTTCAGAGCCAACACGCTGGCAGGTCTTCCACACATGGAATCAAAGTACAATAGACAGGGACAATCATACTATGAACAAACTTAATGCGAGCCTTGCTATGACAGAATGGAGAACAGAAGCCAGCTGGGCAGGCTCCACTCTTAGCAGAAGATATTTAGATGTAAAAGTCACAGACTTTTACGAATGAGGGTTAAGTAAAACATTTTATTTATTTATAAGATTCTGGCAACATTTTCCTCAAGAACCTTTATGTCTTCTTTCCTGTAAAAACAGGAAAAGCATTTATAAACATGTTCCTGCCAAAGTAAAGTTTTGCCATGTTATAAGTCTCAGGTGAACAGACCACCTCTATGAAGTTACCTCCTAACTCCATACAACCAGCAAGGATTCCAGAGATGCAACACCGAGTCCTTCAGACTGCAGTTGAGAGTGTTTAACTTGTCAGGTGCTACAAACAGACACAGTCAGCCTCTCACTAATTTTACTTCCCTGTGTACAGAGATCATGTCATAACCATACTCAGAGAAGTTTGGGGGGATTTTAATCACAGCTTCCCTTGGTTTTAAAGCAGTAAATGTTTTTCTTTGAGATACATCTTTCAAGAATTTTGACATAAAAGTTGGTTGTGCAATCTTCATCCTGCCACCTGCATATCTGCATTAGTCCCTTGCCAAAATATGGAACTGCATACTTTTTTCTCACAGCTGTTGTTTGAAATAGGCTGTCTAGCTCTAGCAGTAGGACTAGCAGCTTCCCCCTTCTAAGCCTTCTCTACTCAGTTTAACCCTCTTACTTAGTACAGAGCATGCAGATACTGAGCTAAATTCAGAATATCATCTTCCCCTTCAAACATGACTACTCACTGACATTTACCAGCCTCTTCTAAGTTTTAATGATGTGCTTATCACTACTTTGGAAATTTACAGTGGGGAATAGTGTGTGGGGAAAGGAACAGAAGTATCTGTATTTGCCTGATCCCTGATCGAACAGCTCAAAAAAACCTAAATTTCACTCATGTCATATTCTTCTATAATGGCACTGGGCTTTTCTAACTACAAAAATTCTAAGTTATAGAAGGCAGCTAAGGCAGGACAGACATGTCTGACGCAAACAATTTCATGTTCAGTTGGTTTTGCAAGCTGTTCCTTTTGCAGTACAAAAAATAGGTTTTTCATGTTTGAAAGGTGATCAAAGTATTACATTATCAAATGAATCTTAACGAGTACTTTGCTGTCATGTGGGTTCAAGTTCTAAAGTATTCTAATTTAGTAGCATAGGTCTATGTGGCCAATTTATTGAGGAAATAAGTGTAGGTCATTATGCTGCATAAACCAAAATCACCACAGAGCAACGATCGGCAGAGCTACAGTACAATGTTAGCCACCAGAGGCAGACTAGCAAGACTGGTATCTTTGGAAAGGAAGTATCATTTGCAGTAAGATCAATGGTACTCTTATGAGAATTTCATTCAAAAGGCAGCACAGCTAAGACAAGGTGAAAACTGATTACTGCTGCCAGAAACTATATTATACTAATAACATTTCCAAATCATAGGCAAGAAATATGCAAGATACTGTTACAGTCTTATCTTGCAGAACCACTTAGGCTGGAAAAGGCTTTTAAGATCATCAAGGCAAACCCAACACTAGCAAGTCCACCGCTAAACCAAGTTGTTTAGATGGTAGACACACCTACACATCTTTTATAGACCTCTAGGGACAGTGACTCCACCACTTCCCTGGGCAGCCTGTTCCAATGCTTGACAACCCTTTTGGGGAAGAAATTTTCCCTAATATTCAAACCACTTCGACATAACTTGAGGCCATTTTCTTTTGCCCCATTGCTTGTTACTTGAGTGAAGAGGCCAACACTCAGCTCACTACCAACCTTTCAGGGAGTTGTACAGAGCATTAAGGTCTCCCCTCAACCCAATTTTTGCTGAGCAATGAGACATTCTTAGGATTACTAGAAGAGAATCATTCTATCAGTGGGAAAAAAACTTGGTTGACCACTGATGCTTTGGAGCAACACTGACACAAGGGAGCATCAAAACCCAAGGCAAATTCTACAAAGAATTTCAAACCACTGTGGGTGGGAAAGACCAGGAAGAGAGGTTATAGAAGACCCAGGTCAGTCTATGACTGCTCTCCTCTTTCCACATGAAAATAAAACTTTAGGAAATTGTAACATTTCTGAACATGACAACACTTCAAAAGTGGGCTGGCCAGATGAAGTCACTACTCTCTCTACTCCCTTTACTGGCGAATTACTGCTCCTGCATCCTTACCAAAGAGCTCTTTGACCATCCCACAATTCACTTTGACTACCCGGCCATCATCATCTTGAAATCAATACAGGTGTTTGTTCAAGTATTTTCTGAAAACTCACTTTTCTAATTCAGAGATTATCCCGCTGCTAAACTGCAAACCTTTCAACATAAGTAACTGCAACAAACGAGGAAAGATCCATATGAAGTCTTTTGTGCTTTAGTCCGCTTCAAGCAGTCATTAGTCTTAGGGAAAAAAAAGTACTTAAAAAAGGAAAAAAAATCACTCATCTTAGGAAATTATAAAACCAGCTGAATATTAAGCCGCCAACAATAAAAATTAGAAACCTCTGGCTATTACTTTCCCATGCATGAAAGTCAATTACATAATGATTTTACGTAGTGAATTACATAAACCGCATCAAAACACACCCTCAGAAAGAATGTAAAAGTTAAAAACATTCTCTACTTACCTACAGATACTGCAATTCCTATGTAAACCAATGTAGTAATTAAGATGGCCAACAGCGTTCCTTTAGGTATGGCTGACTGAGGATCCTGAAAGAAAAATGTCAGTGGACAGTGATGACAGAGATAAATGCATATTCAGTGTTTGTGAACAGTATTTTCTCATTCACTACTCACCGCAAGATCACCTGAGATATTTGCACCAGCAAGTATGCCAGTTGCAGCAGGGAAGAAAATAGCAAATACAGAAAAGAAAGTTTCCTCATGTCGGAAATCTGGACCAAAATTCTCCATAAATATTTCAGCTGTAGAAATAGATTTAAGTATATCAATATTTGTAGAGAAGATACAGTATTAGCCCATTCCAGCCATTATTAGCTCCATGAAAAAGCTGAAAGTCACAGCTGTAAGACCTCCTTAAAACTCAGCGTAGAACATTTAGGTCCTAGTTCGTCACTTCAACTTGGTCAACACAATGCTTATCCAGCTTTTAAAACCAGAAAAAATACAGTACCATTCAGCTTTTTCAGATTTAATATCATCAATGTTAAGCAGACAGGACCAATTTTTGGCCCCATAGCTTTAAGGAACAAAACTGCAGAAGTCTGGAAGTATCAGGGAAAAAAAAAAAAAAAAGTACCTTTATACTTAAATAGGACTATAAACTATTTTACAGGTTTAGTTTAATTATGACAGCATATCTACTCTTCGAAAAGATATTGTTTACAACACTAACTCTTCCAACATACCTTTATAACCAAAGAAACCTTTAGGCTTCTTGCTATCCAAAGGAATAAATGTTCCTATGACGAAGTCTCCAATAGCAAGTATGAGGATCACCAGTAACACTATCTGTGCCTGAAACATAATTATTGCAGTCAGATAGAAGAACTTGCTCTTTTTCACAGTTCCAAGCTTCAGTGTTGTATCCCAAAATTCAAATATTTGATTCCAAATTTGGCTTAGTCTTCTCACAGCTTGCTTTCCCACAAATAAATTAGGGAAGCTGAAGAGAACATGTACTGGGATTTTTAATATGAAAATAGGAATAATTTGTAAGCTTAACAACCAAACCCTCAAGTTATACTCTTAAGGACAAATTACTTAAAAGAACAATTTTCTCTGTCAGCCTTCCATAAGAAATGGATTTGAGTAGATTGAAAATATTCACAAGAGGTAAATGCACACAAATCCTAGGAATATTGCCTTAACTGTGATTACAATACTTAGCCTTATACCTCAGTACCCAATATTTACTGAGAATTTTATTAAATCGGGAATCAAACAACTTTTGTTTGCTATTTTATTGCAATGGACTAGTTATTTTCATGTTCTCAATCCTTATTTATGAAATTAAACTGCAGATTAGAAATTAACAAGCAGTTGTGGTAGTTTTCTTAAAGATTTTTCATTACAAGCTTGATTTTTAGCCACCTTTCAAAAAAACCATTATAAACCCTATACTTTGAACAAGAAGTAATTTAAACCATCCAATGCCTCAAAAGCATGAGTGAAGATAAATCTAGGCATTGAAGAAGTTGTTCAGGTTTTACATTTAAATGAGCAACCATTTTAACTATTCTAACCATTCATGTTATCTTTTGTGTATTTGCTTCCTCATGAAGGCATACATGCCAGTGGCTCAGGGGAAGCTATTTGTAGTTTGTTTTTTCAGGTCTAGGAGGAGAACTTAACATGCAACAGCACAGTGGCATTACTGATAATACAAAACAAAGTTTTCAGTTCACACAAACTCATAAGGAAACAGCATAGTACAGTGATAAACAGAGCATGACATCCAAGAGCAGAGTTAGAAGACCACCAGAAGAAACCAGTTAATGCATCATATTTAGAGCTCTCCTTTGCCAAGCCTGAAGAACAGGTGAGAGGTATAAAGGATGCAGCTGGATGCTTAGTCTTCAATAAGCACAGAGAAGTCATCATGAAGTTACCACAAAGTATTTTCCACAAGTGGATTCACCCAACAACAAACCTGATCTTCTCCCTGAAGAGCATTTTCTGAATATCTTCCTTACATTCAAAAGTCTCAGAGAAACAATGGGCTTCTAAGACCTCAACACAAGGAGCTAAGTGGCAGGAGATCACAAACTCTGAAAAGCCACTTTTTAAGCAGGCTTCCCTGGAATCCCTGTCTCTCTTATCTTTCAGATCTACTTTGACGGCATCATTATAGATTCCCCTTGTCCCATTTTTGTGAGGTATATTCAAAGTCATGTGGAAGGCACAGGAGAACATCACAGATACTTTAATCAAGAAGGAAGCAGTGCTTTGCTATGCTAAGCTGTATGTTAACACACATGAAATGCCTGTTTGACAGGTTCAGTTGCTTAGCATCGTTCCTACCTGCCTTCCTCCATGACGCAGAAACCAAGCCAACAAACCTTGGTTTTCGCATTGAGCACAGGATTTTTGAAAGCTACCTATTTCCTAATAAAGATAACACTGCAATGATACTACAGTTCATATCTGATACAGAAACATTAAACAGGGTATTCTATGCAAGCTATTGCTATAGAATTGCTCACGCTACAGAGCGAAAGCGAGACATTTCTTGAGACCTCAAGTGACAGTAGCTAGAAGGTTAAGAACAACTAAGTAATGCAAAAGAAAAGCTGAATGGCCAAGACCAAGGAGGACAGTCTTGTTTGAAGCCAGGTGTATAAAAATACCATTACAAACTGAGGTTACGGACAGCGAAGGACTATCTGAAAAACTTTTATATAGATATGCTGTTTGATTTACAAGTACATGCCAAACTCAACTTCTGTAGCTTCTTTTCTCCTCGTGGAAGATTTAATCTTTAGTTTGTTTTTTTTTTTAAGTCATAACACTTAAATGAAAAAGCTCCTTTAGCGGGCTGTCACTGCAAAAAACAGGAACTATTGTGAATCAAGTATCAAAAGGGAAGGGAAATGAAGTAAGGTTCTTCTCAATTGTTTTTGAGCACAGTATATGCAAATATTTCGTAAAAGCCCACCAAGTACAGGAAAAAAACCAGCAAGCTACACTGCCTGGTTATGCAGAGCAGAACACTAATAAGGCAACCCCTATGTTAAGATATCCTAGGATCTACATGTGTTTGTCTTCATGATCTGAGTTGACCTAACACTGTGCAACCACAGGATAAGGAAAGTGGGTTCCCCCTCCTACACATTCATCACCACCAGTATTCACAACTATCCTCAATGCTGGGCCTAGGATCTGCATCACCGTTGTCTCTCTGTTTCCAAGTGAAAACAAACCAAAAATGAATGGGAAAATAAAAATACTGGGTTTGACTTAACAGAAACTACAAAACTTCAGATAGGCTTCAGCTCCAGCCCTATATTTTCCATCTATAGAGCTCATATGAAGTACCCAATGAGGGGAAATTCCCATACTACTGCTCTTACCCTCTTCTGGGCAACAATGGGCTAACAAGAAAAAGTAATACCATTAACCTACTTGACAGTGCCATTATGAATAGATTATGTGGGTTTTAAGTTCTCACAGATGCTCAAACTTCCAGTGGAGTAATGTAGTCTAAGATCCAAACTCTGTCCAGACCAGAGAGCTATTATGTAAAAACCGCCTGCTAACTTCTAACATATAGGCACAGCTACAGGCTGGGCAGGGATGAGATTCAGAGCAGCCCTGCGGAGAAGGACTTGAGGGAGTTGGTCGATGAAAAAATGAACATGAGCCGGAAGTGTGTGCTTGTAGCCCAGAAAGCCAACCGTACCCTAGGCTACATCAAAAGCAGCATGACCAGCAGGTTGAGGGAGGTGATCCTGCCCCTCTACTCTACTCTCCTGAGACCTCACTTGGAGTATTGTGTGCAGTTCCGGTATCCTCAACATAAAAAGGACATGGAGCTGTTGGAGCAAGTCCAGAGGAGGGCCATGAGGATGATCAGGGGACTGGAGCAC